>VZRR01011213.1:0-18045 GCA_013398015.1 Oreocharis arfaki | reverse complement strand
GGCGCAGGGTGCGGGGCGGCCCCGGGGCGCTCAGCGGCCCCTCGCCCGCGGCGCCTCCATTCAGACCCGGCTCCGCCTCGGCCGCCGCCGCACACGGAGCGCCGGGAGCCGCTTCCGCTTCCGGGGCTCCGGGACCAGGGGTGGTGCCCGGCCGGGAAGAGGGCAGCGTAACATGAGGCTCCTCAGCCTGGGGCGAGTCGGGGGGGAAGTCATGAACTGCTACAAGCTCCTCCTCTTTGTCCGGAGAGGGGCCACGAAGCTGGAGGAGGGGCTGGAGCACAAGTCCTATAAGAAGCGCGTGACAGAGCGGGGGGTGTTTAGCCTGGAGAAAAGGAGGCTCAGGGGTAACCTTATCGCTCTCTACGACTCCCTGAAAGGAGGCTGCAGCCAGCTGGGGTTCAGCCTCTTCTCTAAGGCAACCAGCAATAGCACAAGAGGACATAGTCATAAGCGGCACCAGAGGAGGTTCAGGCTGGACATTAGGAGGAATTTCGTTACCAGGATGGTAAGGCATTGGAATGAGCTGCCTAGGGAGGTGGTGGAGTCACCTTCCCTGGAGGTGTTTAAGGAAAGACTGGATGTGGCACTTGGTCCCATGGTCTGGTTGAAGTGGTGGTGTTCAGTCATAGGTTGGCCTCGATTTCAGAAGACTTTTCCAACCTAATTGATTCTGTGATGCTGGGTGAGCACCGTGAAGCTACTACAGGAAAGTAACAGGAGCTCAGCTGGAAGCGGCTGGGGGCATCCTCTGTCCAGACACAGGAGCAGCCGGCAAAGGCTGCTGCAAATGCGGAGTTTACACAGGTCTCAGGGGAGACTGAGCAGGGGCTTGAAAGAGAATGTAATCCATGGCTACTGAAGTAGCAGGCTGTACCAGGTTTGAGAAACGGCCTGAGCTGAAAACACCTGGAGGCTTGGACAGACATAATTCCTCTGCTTTCAGTTTTTACCTTATGTTCCCTTGTAGCCAGAAGTGGACGTGGAAATAGGTGGATCCTTCTAGTAGTGCAGCTTATTCTAATCTGGATNACCTAATTGATTCTGTGATGCTGGGTGAGCACCGTGAAGCTACTACAGGAAAGTAACAGGAGCTCAGCTGGAAGCGGCTGGGGGCATCCTCTGTCCAGCCATAGGAGCAGCCGGCAAAGGCTGCTGCAAATGCGGAGTTTACACAGGTCTCAGGGGAGACTGAGCAGGGGCTTGAAAGAGAATGTAATCCATGGCTACTGAAGTAGCAGGCTGTACCAGGTTTGAGAAACGGCCTGAGCTGAAAACACCTGGAGGCTTGGACAGACATAATTCCTCTGCTTTCAGTTTTTACCTTATGTTCCCTTGTAGCCAGAAGTGGACGTGGAAATAGGTGGATCCTTCTAGTAGTGCAGCTTATTCTAATCTGGATGTAACAGGCTTGCTAGTGTAGCAGAGATACCTCTGTCCCGGGCCCTCTGACTTTTGTGAAAAAGCACACCCGGGAAGATGGCATGCAGATAGGTATGCTTAACGAAAACTTTGTTTCCGTACGGAATGCCAGTGAAAGTTCTCCGTGGGCTTTAAGAGGTCTGTTTCTTGGACTCATTTGAAGAACTGTAGCCTGGAAGCGTTTGTCCATGTAAAAGGAATATTTAAGGTTTAAATTTAATATTTAACTCCTGTAGCAACTAAGCCCACACAGCCACTTGCTCTCTCCTGCCTGTAGTAGAATGGGGGAGAGAATCAGAAGGGTAAAAGTGAGAAAGCTCATGGGTTGAGATAAATATAAGGGAAAATAAGGAATTGATTTAGCATTTCCCATTGGCAGGCAAGTATTTAGCAACTTCCAGGAAAGCTGGGCTTCAAAATTGACAGTGGTGACTTGGGAAGAATAACACCCTAACTCCAAATGTCCCCTCCTTCCTCCTTCTTCTCCCATTTTTTATTGCTGAGAGCAACATCATATGGTCTGGGATATCCCTTTGGTCAGTTGGGGTCTGTTCCAGCTGTGTTCCCTGACAAATTCCTGTGCACCCTCAGCCTGCTCACTGTCAGGGCAGCTGAGAAGCAGAAAAGGTCTCGATGCTGTGCAAGACCTATCCAGCATTAGCTAAAACATCCCAATGTTCCCAATACCGTTTTGGTCACAAATGCAAAATGCAGCACCCTACAAGCTACTACTATGAAAATTAACTGTCTCAGCCAAAACCAGTACAGGTGGCTTCAGTGAAGCATTAGGAAACAACATCAATAGATTATTTTTGTACCTAATTTTCCAGTTACTTACTTTCAGTACTGTTCTGTCTGGAGTTTCTGTTTTGCCATAAGCCAGGTGTGCTGCCTTTGCAAGTCAGTAGGTGCCACAGCTTGCAGAACTAACCAGAGTTGTGTGAATAGATACAATAGGAAGCCCTTAGGTTCTGTGAATACATTAAAACAATGGGAATAATTTCATCTGTCTAGAATTTATTACAAACTGCATTACACATTTTCCTTCTGTGTTTTATAACTGGATTTTATTAGACATAGTTTTCTTCCCTAGAATATCCTCTCATAGTAATTGAGGTATTCAGTTAGGTAGTTTGCATAACTGAGTCATTAGGTTCTCATACTACATTAGAAGTTTCTGAATTTTGTCTTCTAAGGCTTTTGTCATCATCAGATACTAATCTTCTCATCCTGGCTAAAATTGAAGGTCTTGCTACAGTGAAAGACTAATCATATTCTTTTCCCTAACTGCTAAATGCACTTCCATTATAATGTTGCTTTATGCTGTTTGAAATAAGGTGCTGATTTTCCTTTACAGAGCAAACAAGCAACAAGTCAGACACCAGGTGATGCCGAAGACCAGCCAGAAAAGAAAGGGAAACTGGAATGCAAGGCATGTTCAGAAAGAGCGAGAAACAAACAGCAACAGCAAGACACTCAGTATCTGATTTCAGTAAATTGGGAGCAACATACAGGAATGTCAGCAGTATGGCAAAATTAGGTATGAAAGCATTTGCAGAGGAAAGATTAGTACCAGACAATATTATGAACAAGCAGTAATCTGTTCTCATCAGCTAGATTTAAGATTCTGATACGCTTTTAAACGAGTGTAAGAGCTGCAGATCAGAAATCCCATGTTTTATATATATACTATATAGTTAAAATGGAAGGGTGTATTTTATTTATCAATGCACAAGGCAAATAATTGTCTACAGCTGATGTTACGTGTTATATGCATATATATGGACTTTGCCATATTAGACACTCTGAAACTATTTACGCAGGCATTAGGTGATGTCTGTGTGTGACATCAAATGCTCTTTGTGAACAGGCATGTCCTGCTTGCCTTTGTGGTGTTACTAACAATTAATCTGACTCTTCTGGTGTACCAGCAGAGGAATCCAAGTTCCTCGTGTCTTCCTGTGACTTTCCAAAGCTGCCATGGCTGTGTCTGACCAAAGAGTGTGAGGGTGGCCATAGTGGTCATTTCAAGGATTGCTTTGAGAAAACAACTGCAAGGTGTTAATAGTCTATGATATAACATTTCCTCTTTACTGTATATCAATTTTCTTTTATCTTAGAGGTACTTAGATGCTTGTACACTTACTCTGGTTTCTGCGCACCAATTTTAATCCTCTTCCTGGCAGAGCAGACACTACAATCAAGAAGTCATCTTCTCAGGATGCAGTTCATCCTCTGTGCCATGGGTATCACTACTTTGGTTTCAGCTTAGCCATGTTGGTTTAGGTAGTGGGGAGCTGAGTTTTTGTTCTTCCTTAACTTTAAACCATTAAAATAATGCCACACAGGAACCATACACACACACATTTTAACTCTTTTTCCTAATTACATACTGAACATTTATCCAAATCGTTGCTGATGAATAATCTTACACTTTTAATGTCATAAATTATGTAGCTACTTCTAATATTAATGTAAGTTACTTATTCTACAGAAAATGGATAAATTAGGTACTGTGCCTAAAGGAAGAAGATGTGGTGTTGCCTTCTTCTATAGTGATACAGGTCAACAGCCTTATTACTGTTCTGCTTCAGTATAGCATTATTTTCCATGTGTTCTTAAAGTAATAATGAATGTAATGAGAAAAACATCCCTTGGGATGCTCTATGAAACAGACATTTCTGACTTTATCTTTAAGAAATGTAAAAAACCACAAAAAAACCCCAAAACAAAACAACAAACAGATTATTTGCTAAACTGAGATTGCAAAAGGATTTAGTTAAGGGAAAGTAACTGTGAAAGAAGCTAACTGTATGCAAACATGATTCATATAATATTATTTTTCCACTTGCTGGTGTAGGTGTTCACCTGGAAAGAGTCTTGATGCCATAAGCTTGTAAGTACATGAAACATAGAAAAATGTGGATTTTATTTACTGATTCAATTGATTTATTCCTTGCTTATTTGGTTTAATGCTCATGGCAAACTGACTTAGGAGTGCAATGTTCCTTTATGACTGATTTCAGCATGCATGAATCTTCTGTGGGGATGGGTGAGTACTGGTGAATAAATATTTTAACTTTGTTACTGTAGTTGTATTTTATTCCAATAGTACTGACATTCTAATGGTATCATAAGAAAAAAAACCCAACTAAAAATAGTAAAATTAAAGCATAGTTTTAGATTTCCGTGGAAGTTATTATTATGGTTGCTTATGGTTATGTTCTCTAATAAAAAGGTAGGCTTCTACAAAAATGTATGAGTACTCACTGACTCTTAAAAATCAAAAGAAAATTCTAGGAACTCAACATTTTTAAATCAATTCCTATTTGTTTGGTGTCAAGAAATATTTAAGAACCTAACTTCTGAGACAAATTATGTTTACAGGTTTGAAAATGAAAATAAGATTTAAAAAGAAAGTGATTTTATTCTTTATGTGTATACAATATGAAAAAGGGATGTTGAAACAAAGCTTTGAGTGCTGCAATATATTTGAGAAAAATAAGATGTCATTTACAGTGTTGTTCCTACAGAGAGCTTTGAGAGAAAGTCAGCAGCAAAATTACCAGTCTTTAGTCTTCGGGACATTAGGGGGCACCACCACCTCACAGACTTGGAATGATGTAAGTTAAAGTACAGTTACTTTTCCTGTCCAAAGCAAATAGGGAACAGCATAAAATAGCAAAATCAACTCCTGGAATCATTCCCTAGTGCGAGGTTATGATACAGTTATTAATAAAATTTCAAATAGAAGACAACTCAGACATTCAGTAGAATAAAGACTACACCCTCCTTTTTCTAAGAGTAATAAAATTAACGGACTAATGGATGCTATACATACAGCCCTCTTTCAAGCGTATTTAAATCTTGAAGTTTCCTTTCAGCTCAAGCCTCTAAGGTATGACAGTGTTAGTTCAATCAGTGAAGTGAATCTGTGTATGGGCAGGGACCACAGAGGGAGTCTGGGACAGAGCTGCTTTAAATCCAGGTCCCTGGACTGGGTATCATGCTTGGGATGATCACCCGGCTATCAGTCTACACCACCAAACACGCGTGTGCTGCACCGATGGCGTGTAAATCTCGCACTGCGAGGGGGGACATTACCAGTCTTAGACGAAGACATGCAGTCATGGCAGGTGATTTACTTAGTAGGTGATTTACTCAGCAGATCTATCTGGGAAGAAGGTGTCTGTCCAGAGGGTTGGTGTGCTTGAAGAGAGACAACAGCTATGACTTCAAGCACTGGTTTGCTGGCCTGAAAAACAAGATGCCTTGCTATTGATCCTCTACAGCTGAAATGATGGTGTGTTTGATGTTTCAGAGATAAGAAGCTGGACAACAAGCTTATAAGCAAGATGCCTGTCATTCCTGGAAGACTAACGCTGGTCTCCCTAGTGTTCTTACAGTTTGACCTAGACAACTGAGGCCTCACTTGCATCAGCTCTGAAGGATGATTTTTCAATGGAAATCTACACTGTAAAAAATATCCACTTGTAACATCGAAGACTATATGTTCCACTGCATAAAATGAATCATATGATAGTAGTGTGCTTTGAGTACAGATGAAGTAATGAAACAATTAAAATGTCACGATGGCAGATGACTAGCAGTAGGGCAAAGTATGACATGATATATGAGAAACTCATCTAATTTAATTAAGTGGAAAGTATGACTCATAGTCTTTGGAGCTGGGCTGGGGAGTGACTGGATTCCACAAAGTAGAGCAGCGTTCTGTTGCTACACTTTCTAGTTTCTCTACTGCCTGAATATGGACACCTTAGTAAAAACTTGCCCCGACTGGAGGCTGTGGTTAAAGCTAAGGGCGTAACTGAAGTCCTGGTTAGTGCAGGCGGCAGACTGGGGCAGGCAGTAGCTGTTGGAGAGTTATCACTCCTCTCCAGCCTGAAATAGCAAAGAGAGGGGCAGTGTTTCAGCCCATAAACCTGCATGCATGATGATTAAGATCTGGGTTGCTATACTGGCAGAAATCTTCCTCATGTGCTCAGTCGCACAAAGAAAAGATTACTATCCGAAGGTGCTCTCCCAGACTTTCTGCATCGTGATTTTGTACCTATAGGTACATATACCATGATTTTGTATCTGAATATATAGCCTGTGAATAATAATACATGTAGGAGCTATAATACAGTACCTGAGAAAATACATACAGACCTGGTTTTATTTATAAGGCCTTATTATACAAAATATGTGTAACATACTGTACAAAAGTTAATGGAGACCACAGTCTCTCTTTTGAGGTGCTGGTGCTCCTGAAAATACCCTAAGAAACTGGCCAAAGGCAAAGGAAGGGAATACAAACTAAAGCAGAGGCATCAGCCTGGCAGCCCCACAGTTTTTTAAAAATCAAATCTGAATATATATATATTCTATACAAATTAAGCTATGGTAATATATGTGTATGGCTATATATATAATCACATGCTCAAACATTGCTCTTGTGAGGTTAGTTTCGCTTTCTGTTGGCATGCATTGTGGAACAAGCTGTACAAGAACACATGCTACTCTTTCCCAAAAAAGCCTCACTCAAAGTAGAGGAAGGAGTATCCTACATCTGCAGCACCACTGATCTAGAGAACTTTAAGAATAAACTGGCAAATATCATTTTAAATAATGATGTTGTATAAGATGTAAATTCTTGTCATCCAAGCATTCCTTAGAGAAAGGAGAAAAATTTTATTTTTGTTTGGAGTATGTAACTTCCTCTACTCCTTTCACATTCTCACCACTTTTCACAGAACAGTGGTATTTTATGATGGGCATGATGGAATAGACTTGGCCTCAGAGAAAGGAGTGTCTGTGGTCCATGGCTGTTCATACAGCTACAGTTGGAGTCTATGCCATGTCTTTCCACTGCTGGTTTTACCTACTACAACTAGGTTAAAATTAATGCAAAAAAACCCTTTTCATCCTTATACTCAAACCTTTACTCAATATAGATATGAAAATGTCATTGTCCAGATGGACTTTTAGAGAATTACTCAGAGAGATTAAGCTCTTCCAGAAAGGGAAGGAGGTAAGAAAATTACTCTGTACTTGCCTGAAATGAATTTCCAAAATCTCTGAGTGGTTTAAAGTTTGGGGTTTGTAATCTTTATACACTGAAAGAGTACAAACTGTTACTGGAAAATGTTAACACTTCTTCAGAAAAGTCTCTTTGTGAAGTCCTGTATCTAGCTCAGCCCTGCAGAAACAGCTTCTCAAAAATCCCCTTTGAGAGAAAAATCTTCACATATCCTTCTACTTTCTGGGAGTCAGATCTGCTAAAATGAGTTTAATATTGTATTTTTAAAATATATTTGGATGTTTTGTCAGAGACCCACTACATCACACATTCTAGGCTTTCTAAACCTGAGTGAAAGACTTATCAGTCTCGGTGAACTCAGGCCAGACCTATACATGTTCTCTAACATGGAGAATTAGAAAAACATGCCAGCATGTGTTGCTACACAACAGCAAGGAGTCGTGAACAGAACTAAAATTGATTTATTAAATGTAAATTATTGAACAATGACACAGAGTTAGAGATGCCCAAATGAGTATAAACAGCACGTACACAATGCTGGTCATGCACAAGGTTATGCTGTTTTAAAATAGGAAGCCTGTTTCGATTATTTGTCTCAGATGCAAAGTTTGATTACCACAGAGGGAACAGGGAGAATGAAAAGACAGGACATTTTGTCCTGAAAAACAACCCACTTCATTATTTTCTATTCTTCTCTGTACTGCAGTTGTATCAGCTTCGAAATGGGTAGAGCTGTTGCTAGGTAATCTTCTTTATGCACTTGGTAGCTGAAATTTCAGCCAGGCTGAAAAGAGTTTTTCTATCTCTAACAGCATAAAATTAAATTCTAAGGCATTAATAGCTGTTTTCAGTACAACCCTGCTTCTAACTATGGGCCTCTTTCCTGGGACCAGCCCAACCACCAGCACAAGCAACGCACTTTTGTAGGCTGCGGGTCAATGTGATTTAAGTGGTGGCAGCTGCAAGCCCTCCCTGAGCTGTTCCCTTATCTCAGCTGTGTGCATCTGGCTGGAACACCCTTTCTTCTCCTCAAGGGTCCCTCCCTTGTGCTGAGCAACTGTGTGCAGTGGGATGAGGCTCGGAATCAATGCAACCAGAAAATATACAAGTCTTCTACTCCCTCCTTGCTTGGCTCAGCTGGGTGGAGTTCCTCACTCTGGTTTGTTTTGTGGCTGCACAAGCAGTCTGGATAAACTCAGAGGAAAATGCAGTAGATGAAAAGGAACAAGTGGGCATGGCTTTGGCAGGAAAGGAACTGATCGGGCTGCTTTAACATATGCCTAGTATTGCCATTAAATATCAAAACAGAGCCTCAGATTTTCTTAGGTTTGTGATCTACCAAGGAAATCTGGGTCAACTTTATGTGTAAAGCTGAACTAATTAAAGTCAGAACAAACATTATTAATCCAGATCTTGAAACAAACATGTCATTTATACTTTACCAGAAAAATGTGAGGGGAATTTTATTGTTGTGTCTCTTCAGATTTGCAATATAGAAAAGACAAACTTAAAGCCAGGATAGTTCTCACATAACCACAGTCAGCAAACTGTGGTTATATCCCCTCTTGTTCCTGATCTAGGTATGTTTTGTTCCATCTGTTACTGACACCCACTGTCACCATAAAGATGCTTTTTTTACCTTTGGGTGGCTAAACTACATGTACAAAAACTGGCAATTGCTTTCTCCTTTTTTTTATGGGGTGAGGGCTACAAAGGATGGTTCAATTACATTCATCTTCTGTTTAATGTCAAACACTATCTTCCTCTACAAGAACCATAACATCCAAAAGCCTGATAAGTAAATGTGTATCCAGTTTTGACAGCATTAATCACCTTGGAGATACAGTAATTTCTGCCATTGAAGGAGACAGTGGCCTGCAGTGGGTACTTGCCTGCCCCCCAGGTCCACCCCAGCCGATCTGTGGTCCTACAGGCCATCTACCACCTGGCCTATTTATTCTTAACTCTACCTTCTAGAGAAGCAACCTGGAGCCAGACTTGTAGATCAGTCTGTGGGATTGCTGATCTCTTTCTGACCTAAGGGCATGCCACTTCTGCAGCAACTCAAAAAAACTCTTCTGCAGTGAGAACTCACTTTCAATCACACCTGCTATTGAATAGGTTGCCAAAATACAAGTATTTCGGCTCACACTGGCTGAGCCAATACGATGTATAAACAAAGTGCATTTGTTAATTTACTTTCTTAGAAGTTGTTTAGAACAACAGTGCAACCTAGAAAAAGGAGTGCACTAACCAGGAAGGAAAGCTGGGAATGGAAAAAAGGGCTCAGTAGTAGCATTCCCTGAGGGAACTGTTAAGAACTGAAAAGGGATCAGAAAAAAAAAAAAGCCTAGCACATAAGACAGTGTAACAGAGAAACCTTTTGGTACGACTCCCCAGTGTTTGCATCATCCAGCTGCCTTTTCATAGAAGTAATACATACTGTTAGGTTATCTAGCAGGCAGCAGTGACAAGTCATGCTGCTGTATGTGTATCATACATGTGTAACGCGATGTTATGTTCAACCCAGAAACTTTTGTTTCCCAGGTATTATGCAAATGGATATCAGCAAGATACTTAATTCAGAGTCTCCTTTATGGATTGGTAGAGAAACAAATATAGTTTTGTCCCAGTCTTGTTTTGTCTGTTAGCCAAGCTGAACTATTTCTGAGACAAAGTATTGACCCTTATCTTGAAGAATAGCTCGTAAATAATCAAGGACAAAGAGAAAGCACATGTGATTTCACAACCGTAAATGCTGATGAATGAATGCCGCAACCAAAAATTCCTACAGTGCTACGTAAATTCCAGTAGTCATCAACAAGTTACACAATTTTTCTGGTTTATATTAACACATAAGGGAAACGTGTTCCATGACTCCTACTTTGCTGAATGCCCCAATCAGTTACCTCACTGTTCAGTTAAAGCGTAAGAAGCAGACCCTAGTGTTTGGTTCGACTGAAGTCTTTGCAATCACTGCTGATAGGTATTTTAATTAAAAAATTGTACATACTTATTAAGATCTGTGCAGCTGACCATTATTAAAACCTGAATTTTAACAACTTTTAAGGTTGACTTTTTACAGCTATTAAACCCAGTACAGCCCAGTACATAAACTTTTGTTTTAAAACAGATGTTTTATCACTTATGTAGAATTAGTCCTTTGGTCATGACTTGCATTTTTCCATTGTCTATGCACCATGAACAGTATGAATAATCTTGTTTAAAAGGAATTGATTTGCCATACTAAAGTATGTACACATGATTCTCGGTGAACAAAGGAAAGGAACTGCTTTGGCATATCCTGTACTCCAAACATTCTATCCCATCCTTTTTTACCACTATTTCTTTCCAAGGTTCATTGCAAGTAATAAATGTAACACATCCCATTGAGTTTCATAACTTCATAACCCCTAACTATTCCACAAAAATACATCCAGCTCTTCGTAAAGTCAGCAAGAGCCCTGTGTGAATGCATACCAAAATGAAGGCAGGGAGACCAGAATTTCATTTAGCAGCAGCCTTACTACAGTATTTACTTAATCATTCTATTATTAAAAAGAAAAACAATATGGTTTGCTTTGCAGGCTTGCACATATTGCATCACCTCACCATGTCATGTGCTATTTGGTATTGTATAACCCCATCCTTGGGAGTCTACGTAAGAAGCAGGTGATTGATTTGCACCTCTCTTACTAGATACATCACAGCATTCACAGTTACGCTAGTATTATTTTGCAAGTAGTTTTTAGTTTTTATTTGCATCTGTTGGCATATTATTTAAATAGATCGGAACCAAATAATAAGACCTAGCTCTCCCCAAATACAATATTTAATTGTACAAAAATTAAATACAATATTTAATTTTTCTGTAATGCCTCCTGTTTAGTATAATTATCTGCTATATATGAAGTTTCTGACTTGCCAGTGCCTGAGGTTTGATTTTAAAGCAAGACAATTGGTGGTGGCTATTCTGGATACAAGAAGCATTGCAGAAGACAGCAGCAAAGAATTACAGAAAAATAAAGCATAAGGTAATTTACTCTGACATTCTAAAGGATAAAGGAATGGATGACATCAAAATAGAATAGGTCAGGTAGACAGCAGAAGCCTCGGCCAGGACCTGCAGATAACCATTTGGAATTTGAGGTAAACAGGAACGAAAAACAACACAGGCAGCTAAAAGAGGACACAACTGAGCTAATAAGAAGCCTGGTGCCTTGCCTGTACAATAACACAGATGTAGTAAGTCATGCAACTGAAGACAGAAGATAAGTGGGATCAAAGAATAGCACTGAAAACTGATGAGGTCCAGAACAAGGTTTCGCCAGGGGAAATGGGGTTCAGCTGATGGCTGTCAAAAATGGTGAATGGGGCGGGGGAGGGAGGGGGGTGGGGACACAGTTGTGACTTTCCAGTTCCTCTCAGCAGACAAAAGAAAGCTGATGGCATCGGAGCAGGAGAGATGAAAGGTTTGTAGTTGCACATCTCTTTCTTTAAAGAGGGAAATAAAACCAGACTAGATCAGTATCATCAACTATAAATGGCATGCAGGAAGAGTTTTTAGAAAATGGAAAATCACAATGTTGCTCAGTGGCGAGAAACTCTCCTCCCCTTCCAGCTGAGGACACGTCACTGGAAAAGTCCCAGCCTAGGGGAAAAAAAAAATCCACTGAGTAAACAAATTGCATAGGCAGTGAAAACAGAAAGCGGAACAAAGTCAAATGATACTTTGACTTTAAAGGAGCTTATTTTCGGGTTAGCATTTCCTTGAGTGGCATCAGCTTAAGTTCAGACAAGAAAAATCTCATTAGAGTGAAAATGGCTGGTAAACTTAAGTGCTGATACTAGGTCATCAAAAGAAAGCTCACTTACTAAAAATCTAAGATTTCAGCCTGGGAATTTTTGAATTTTCTGCTACTGAGTGTAGTAAAACGATCCCACTGACAAACCAGATACCCAGGATTGGGCAAGTTTGTGGAATTTTTTCCCCTTAATTTACATGTACTTCTAGGCAAAGAAGTTGTCCTTAACAAAACCCTTCCTAACAACTCACTGGGCATGGCTCTTTCGTCTTGCAAGAAAGTTCAGTGGTGAGAATTTTCCCAGCATTGTGTTTAAAGAAAACAAGGAAAAAACATCCTTGGTGACACTGAGACAAGAAATACAGTGTTGGATGAAATTCTAGGATTCTTACCTCTCTAACTGGCATTCATAAGAATAAAAATACTGACATAAATTATTACCATTCTCTGATAAAAATTTACTTTCAACAAAGGTACTTCATAGTAATTAATCACAGCAATGTTAACTCAAATTCTGGAAACAATTACAGTGCCAGCACTTTGTGGCTGTAATCTAGGAAAATAATCAAGATAGTTTTATAGTTTTACCTCTGCTTTTCTACTCTCCCACTTAATGAGTGCTGATGCATCCTGGCCAGTGCACGTGATAGTCCAGCCCTGCCAGCAAATAACAGCTGCCAGTTGTGCAAGTGTTGCACAAGATGAGACTGCCCCATCTCCAACCCTATCAATATTAAAATAAAAATGTAGTATTTAATTTTATTTAAACTCAGGTTCTCTTTAAGTCTCATCAGGACTCAACACCACTGCATAAGCTATCTCAAGAATGTTATCCTTGACAGCCAATAACTATTACTTTTTTTGAAACTGCCAACCTATTCACATTCTCTCAGACTTGGGAAGAGGATCAATTAAGAATCTTTGGGCAAAGAGCTTATGAGTTTTTTGTTTGTTTGTTGTATGGCTTCTAATATGTATAAATAGAAGAAGGGAACCAGAACTGCAGGAAGGTTTCAAATTTTGATTTTTTATAATTTTTCCTGTTACAAGATAAGGGTAATGTTACTGCTGTCACAATAGGGGGCACAAGGATCTTGACTGCTAAGGTGGAAGCTCAGGGCTCAAGTCCATTGATCACATCTCTAATTTTGGAGCTTCAAACAACAGAGAACAACAATGACAAAAGCTTTCTCGAGTCACCAAGCTGAAGAGGCAAAATTGAAATTCAGTCATGTTTCAATTCCTGCATCTGATGCAGTTACTGCGTTAAGCTTTCGAAAAGAGAAGTGTCATGAATTTTCCATGTGTGCTCTTACATGCATGGCAGGAGGTTCCAGGATGGGAATGGGCTGGGGACAATGCCAGAAGTACAGATAACGCTCACAAAAAATGTACAAATTGGACTAATTTATAATTTTTATAGGAATGTTCATTTCACAAAGTAATTTTGAGGCAATAAAACCATGTTGTGACAGCATCATAAACATGATCTGCTGTTCTTTAAAAGTTGCTTTTTTCACGAGTACACACTGGGGTTGATCAGGACAAGGTAGCATGGCATCTGACAGCCAGAACCTGTCTTATGTTGGATGACACCTATTCCAAGAGGTCTCTGTCTTAATACACTTTTCAGTTTTGGCTAACACAGTTTGCTAGAAGGATTGATCTTACTCTTCTGAAGAGCTGTTGATATTTTGGAAGCCTTGCAATTTTTTGTCTTCCGGTAGTACAACGATGCTGCTCGAAACCATTTCAAAATAGCTGCATCTGTAATGCTAAGAGGTTTGTTCTTGGATTCAACTCACATGCTGTTCCTCACACTCATGGGAGTAAGTACCACCAAAAAGCTGCATATTTCAGCCAAAAATCTTGTGTATTTTAGATACAAGACACACACAAAGTTGATGTAATTATTTATTGAACATTTGATGCAGTTAAGCAACACGGGGAAAAAATCTTAAAGGTGAAATGTCAGTGAAGTTCATTCTTGCTTTGTGTGACCAGGTTTTTTCCCAGCTGTAGTAAGGTTTTATCTGTAAAACTTCTTTAAATAGCACAGATATGGAACTGGATCAGAGTCAGGGAATATAAAACCTCACAAAGGGAAGACTAAAAATGTACTGAATGAAGCAGAACCAACCATAACTTCATCAGAAAAAGGATTTCCACAGTCAGATCTTACACTTAAAAAAAAAATTATCAGACTACGGTAGTTCCTAATGGAGTCCCTGGTGGTTCTCAGAGCAGAGAAGTCATTTCTAGTCCACAGCTAATTCTGCATCTGGCTCTGCTTAGTGCTACGCACATGATTATATGTTGGTAATTTTCTTCCCTGACCTTGCCCATCTTGTTACAATAACAGTTCACTTGGCAGCTGATAAGGAAAGTAACCAATTGTAAAGCTGAGTGACTAAGCAAGAAAATATATGCAAGCCATTTAAAGGTCGTGGAAAACCCAAACATGGTTTTACATTGCTCACCCACAGAGCAAGCAAATAAGGCTAAAAGAACCTGAAACTTTTCACTCTCAACACCTAAAAGCTGGGGAGTGCTAGAATCAACACAGAATATGCACAAGAAAGCCTGGAGTAGGATCAAAAGGGCAGTACAGAAGCGTATGGCTGCAGAAGGACCAGCTTCACCAGAAGCTACAGAGCTGCACGTAGCTCACAGGCAGTTCACACGGCATTTCAAGGGCAGGGCTGGCACCGGAGCTGCGCTGACACAGACGCTGGGAAGTGTCACCATTCCTGCAGCAATGGAGGCCAGTATGGACAGGGGGGCTGGAAACCACAGCAGCCATGTGGTTACAAATCGATATTGATTGTGGGGGCACAGAACAGTCTGGCATCATTTCGGCTGTGCCTGCCCCAGGCATGGCGAACGTACAAGGCAGACACCAGGGAACAGGAGCCACTTCAACAAGTTCAGTTAAATCTGCCCTTCAAAAAAAGCTGATGTGTTCAGAAAAATATTAAAAAACCAAACCCAAACAGCATAATTACTGCTTTCTTCATGCTAGCAATTCAGTAGTCAGTCATTCCTTTTTCATCACATGAATGACATCACTGTCAGAAATTATTGCCTGAGGACCTAGACTGAAACCAGGTCTGCAATCACATTAAAGGTCTCAGTGCAGATGCAGGGGCAGAGTCTAAATTAGCTTTCAAATTATTTTCCCAAATAAGAAACACAGTAAGTGAAATATTTCAACAACAACCAATCACTAACAATTAAAAACATAAAAGTAATAACTTTATTCTACAAACTCGACAATTTTAGTAGGGAATTAGCATTGAATGGAGATGACTGCAAATGAAACACTATCAAAACCCAAGAGTGTACTGAAACACTTTAAAGGCTTCACCTTAGCTTGTGTGAGTGAAGAGTAGATGTACATATGTGGTTACACAAATAACCTTGCAGGTCTTTCCTGTACATTTCCACAGTACTCAAAAATTGCGCAAGATCAACCTTTGGTGTTTGCTCTTAGCATATACCAAACACACTTAGCAAAACTACTGCATCTGCATAATAGACAAGTTCAAACTTTCCCAGGAATAACAAAACTATTAAAAGTACAGCTGTTGCTGTGGTGTTAAGCAATCTTTAGTGTCTTCTAGGCCCATGGGATGCAGGAGCAGTTAAATTCTTTTTCTCTCTTCTAACTTCTGTTAGGCCTCTGGTCCCCTTCTGGAGCCACAGATACTCCCCAGCAGACGGTACCAGAGACAGCCCTACCTTGGCACAGCCCACTTCCAGACTTGTCCTGTTGCTACGGCTACAAGGCGACACATGAAATACACCCCTGTGCTGTGGGAAACGTGGCCATGACGAGGGGCTCAAAACAGGCCAGAGACAGGCATCATGCAAACCAGGGTGGCATGAACACGAATTATTTTGTTACGATTGAGTATTGTGTGCATGCAGAAGCATGGGGTATCACAGTGTCCATCCCTCACTCGGTGTTTTTAACGAGATTATGGTGGGGTAGCAGCTCTGCCTATCATGAACCTGTCTGCTCTTCAACCACAGGTACAGTATTGAGCAGTATTTCTGGCTACCTTCATTCCAAGTTTTTTAGGAGCCACTGGTCACCAAAAGCACCATTACATTTACATAACGTCACAGTGATCATTTCTCTGCTGAAATCTTGTTACAGGGACATTTGCGACCTAAATGGATTCCTAAGAGCATCACCTAAGAGGCTTGTTGCATAGGACCCTTAGCGAGAAGAGAATTCAGGTGCTCTCAGGTCTCAGAGGAAACACTCACTGATACCTGCAAAATCACTTCTGCACACAGTGATACATACACAAAAGCTTCAAGTTATACAAATAAATTATGCCAAAGCAGTCATTTTATGTCAGTCATACACCCACGTAATGTCATCACGTATTTGTATTCCTCATGTACTTAGATATTT
Source organism: Oreocharis arfaki (assembly GCA_013398015.1). NCBI lineage: Eukaryota > Metazoa > Chordata > Aves > Passeriformes > Paramythiidae > Oreocharis > Oreocharis arfaki. The sequence continues at coordinate 1,352 of VZRR01011213.1, read as the reverse complement.
TCCCAACTGGAAAGAAAAAAAGAACCCAACAACAAAGAAAGCAAACCACAAAATAACAGGATCATTTTACAGTGATGCCATTTGCACTTCTATACTGTGAAAATTGTAAAGATTAATAGAGGCAAAGCACATTTCATCTGAAGGCTTTTATTTAGAACTTTGCTTATGGATTTGTTCTTATCTGAATCTCAATTATATTCCATGGACTTTATATTCTTCTCGGAAAACAACTGTCTTGGCTACATGTATTAAATTTATTCTTATCTTAAAACTGTGTCCTGTAAGAAACAGCCGTGTTCTGCGAGTTTATCTGCTGCAACAGCATACGTGACAATTACTCTTCAGGCACCAAGTCAACTACAAATAAGCACATATGCCTGTAAGCATTCAAGCAGCTACTCACGAGAATTCTGAATTTGATTTTAAAAAAATTAACAGCTACTTTTAATTAAGACTCGTTAGTTTCTCTTAGCCCTCAATAAATAGAAAGCATAAGGCATGTGGAATCCAAATTCTTTAATGGAGCTGAAGCTAAAAAGCACCATCTGCCATTTACCCCGCGGTTTTCAACCAGGACCTTTTCCTTCATGGGCCGCAAAAATTTCCCTTCCTCTAGAGCAACACAGGCAATCTGGCCACTGATGCCGGCAAGTCACGCACGGGGGACAGCGAGCGAGATGTGCAGGTGAGAGCTGCGGACGCCGTGAGCGGTGGGGCCGCCGGAGAGAGAGCAGCAAATCCAGGCCCCCGCTGCCGGCACGGGAGCGGCGGCGGCGAGGCCGCGGTTCTCCATCCAGCACCGGCGGCGGGAGCAGCTACTTGCAGAGCCCCTCCAGCCGTTCCAGCGTGCCCTTCATGTCACGGATGCGCTTGGCCAGAGCGGGCACGGGCTGCATGGCGCGGTCCAGCTCCTCGCAGCGCGCCACCAGTGCGTACATGGCGCGGATGCTGAGGTCGGCCGCCTCGCCAAGGCTCTCCACGCCGTCGCGGTAGGTCTGGATGCAGCCGACGCTGAGTGCCGTCAGCGCCTGCAGCCCGCAGTGCACGTTCCGCAGCAGCTCGTCCACCTGCGCCGCCACCTGCCCGGCCAGGGCCACCACGTCCTGCAGCGCCCCGGGGTCGATGGCAGGGATGGAGGACCCGCTGCCCCCCGCCGGAGGCTCGCCCCGCGGGGCGCCGCTTAGCCGGATCCGCCGCTCCAGGTTGTTGGCTACGAACTGGGTGAGGCGGCCCTCGCGTAGCACCGTCCCCTCCAGTTCCAGGGCGCTCGCCAGCGTCGCCCGCCGCCCCTCCGGCAGCTGCCGCCCCGCCGCCGCCGCAGCCTCTCCGCCGCCAGCCAGGCTGAGCGCCTC
>VZRR01011212.1:45190-61042 GCA_013398015.1 Oreocharis arfaki | reverse complement strand
TGCTGCTCCTGAAGAAACGAGGCAGGAGAGGAGAGGAGTGGAGAGGAGAGGAGAGGAGAGGAGAGCTTGGCTTTCACCACTCGGAGATAACTCCTGGTGTTTCAGGAGACCACTTGGAGAGGGACACAGCCTGCAGACCTTCAGACGTCAGAAAACAGTGGGAATGAGACACTTTCTGGCTGGATGGTGGCCAGAAAGTGTCTCAGCTCTGCCTGCCTGAGGTTTGTCTCACCAGGGAATCTTTCCCAGTGGAAGGAACAGCGTCCTGTCCTGTCCTGCCCCAGGATGAGTTCACCCCCAGTTCACCAGAGAGCTGTGAGTGCTTGGTGAGGGCTCTTTTTTTGGAAACCTGGCCCTCTCCTGGGAGCAGATCCTCTGACAGCTGCTCAGCGCTGCCTCCTCCTGCTCGGAGATCCCTCTCCTGGGAGGTCTCTTTTAGCCATGAACAGGGATCAGGAGCAGCACCCTGCCCCCAGCACACCCCCCTTTTACAAGACCAAGGTTCTCTGCACCTCTTTGAGCAGGGAAAGTGTGGATAACTCCCCAAATTACCATCTCCTGCTACTGCTGGCTGGAAGGAATGTGCTGATCCAAGGAAGAGCTGGAGGATGATGAGCCATGGCAGGGTAACCCAGGGCTTCAGCAGCACAGATGTTTTCCAACTTCTCCCACTTCAACTTTGCTCCTAATTTTACCAATTTTGAAGAAAAAAATCAGAGGTGTGATGGAGCTTTGGAAGGCAACACAGGCTTGCTGGATCCATTGTTGTTTTCCCACAGGATTATTTTTACCAGGTGATAAGGACAGGATCTGGAAGTCTATTGAAGCACCTAAAGGTGCCCTGTTGGAAACCCATGGGAATAAGAGGAGGAGAATAACAGCTTTTCTTTTCAGCTTAAAGGGAACAACAGTTTCTTCCCCTCCTTGAAGGACAGCCGGGTGAGTGGCACTGTGACCACAGAGAGGAAAATCTTTTCTCTCCTGCTCTGGCTGCTGATCTGGTATTGGATTGTGTGATGGTCACACCTATTGATCACAGCAGGCTAAAAAAGACACAGCCCATAAATAACTCCTGACGTCCCCAGCTGGGCCAGAAATCCTGAGCCAAGGGCTCTTGGGAGAGCTGTTGTTGGTGTTTCTCTGCCCCTCTCCTCTGGGAATTGCTGGGGACAGGGTTTGGGTTAAGGCAGCTCACTGGGGCTCACGGCAATGTTTTTGCAGGTGTTTTCTTGGCAGGGGCTGGGTTATCTCAGTCCTTAATCCAGCCCTTCCTGGAAGAGCATCACCGGCCACACTGGAATGGGGCACTGCTGCTGTCCAGCCCTGTGCTCTTCCCGTGCCAGTGCTCACCAGCACGTGGGCAGATGGCTGGGACAGGAAGGCAAAGCTGACTCTCTCGCCTGCTCTCCCCTGCCCGAATCGAGTCGTTCCTGGTGCTCGGTCTGTCCTCGGAATCCACGGATCTGCGTGGTTTTGGCACAAGGAACTGCAAGAAACGCGCGGCAGGGAGACCGAAGTGGGGGGGGATCCCATTGTGCTTCCTCAAGGAAACGGCCCCAGATGGTTCTGGGGTGGAGGAGCAAAGCCTGGTCCCTGCAGGGCACCAGGAACCCCCCCGGGGTCCAGGGCAGCTGCTGGCCAGGGCCAGGGCACGAGGGGCAGCAGCAACCCCCTCCTTAAAGCCCTTTCTGATGCTCCACCGGGTGCCACGGGCTCTGTGTGGCCTGACCGCAGTGAGGGACACGTGAGGAGAGGAGAGGACACAGCCAGGCACCGGCCCCTCTCCCTCCTCCCCCTTCCCCTTGTTTTTACACAGCTGAAAAAGAAGCGTTCCCCACGTAATGATGATTCAGCCAACAGGTGAAGCCAAGCATGACAGATCTCATTCTGGAGCTGGGGTCAGGCAGCAGATTGCCTCAGTGCTGCTGGCACCGAGACCCCGATGCTGAGGGGCCAGTGGGGTCCCCTCAGCATCCTCTGGCTGCTCCCACCCCCCGTGCCTCAGGTTTTTGGGGGGTTGAGGGGTGTCCAGCCACTGCAAAAGAGGCTTTGGGAGCAGCACCGTGCTGGTAACTCACGGCTTGAGGGCATTTCCCACTTTATCAGAGGCCGTGGCAACATTTTTGCCTGATCCGAGAGTTTTCTCCGCTTCCAACGTTTTCCGGGGCACGCTGTGCCCTGCATTTCCCTGGCAGCGGGGAGGAGGAGGCAGGAAATGACTGTGCTGGAGCAAGAGAGCTCCTGAGGGGGTAAGGGGGTGCAGGGTCCCTTCCAGGGAGCGAGGCTGGTGCTGAGAAAGCTCCAGAGGCCGCCCAGGCCCTGATCCGAACCCAAGGAATAAAATCCATCCCGTTGCAGGGAGATGGGGAGTCAGCCAGGGAGGGGAAGGTTTATTTAGAGAAACAACCGTGGGCTGCCTGCCCACACCAGGCTTTTAGCTGATGATCTGCACGTGCCATGGTTGGGGGCGGCTGGGGGAAGGAGTCCACTATTAAAAGCCTGGCAGAATCTCTGCTGAATCCTGCTGGAGCTCGGGGATGGCCTGATCCAGCAGGATCCCACCTCCAGTGTCACCTCATCTGACCCCGGGACCAAATCAGAGACGAAGCCACGGCAGCTCGTCCTCTCTTCTTCCAGGAGTGCAGCCCGGGAGCAGCCGGCACTGGTGGGGAGCACCAGCAATTCCTGAGAAACCGGGTTCTTCGAAGGATTATCCACGATTTATAACGTGCCCAGAGATCCACAAAAACCCCGAGCATCTCCTGGGAATAGGTGGGAAAAGGCTGGGATGGAAGGAGGGGCGCTCTGGAGAGGATGGAGCCGTGCAGGTTCCCACACTCCCGAGCTGAGTGCGCCTGGAACACGGGCGATCCTTGGCATTTATGGTGATCCGGGCACTGAATCCATCCCCTTTACACCTCTCATCCCTCCAGACACGGCCGGCACCTCCCAGCGATGCGAATCCTCACAGGATAATCCATCTCCTTCCCTCTCCATTCCTGCCTCCGTTCAGCGTGCCCTGCTCTGGGGACGGCTCTGTCCGCAGTAATTAAGGTGGAGATTCCTCCTGCAGCCAAGGGCACTTCCCGGCTCATTAACACCGGGAGGACACGGCAGGAGAATCTCTGCCCTGCCTTGAGGGAGGACGCGGAGAAAGCAGCGCTGGGTGTAACCCGGGGGTGCTGCTGCTGAGGAATTCCCGTGCGTGGATGGGGACGCGGGGACGCAGCGCTCGGAGCTTTTGGGATCTCAGGATTCGTGTTTTGGGGTCAACCACATCCGTTTGCATCGGAGCAGTGGGGAATCAGCACAGGAGCACGGGTTGGTTTGGGTTGGACTTCTTAAAGGACTTCTGGTTCCACCCTTCCCCTATCCCTGGTTGCTCCAAGCCCCGTCCAGCCTGGCCTTGGGAAGCAAGAGGAGATGTGAGGAAGGAATTGTCACCATCAGGAATGAGCTCATGGCCAGCAGGGCCCGATGTGCTGCAGCAGGACCGGGGGCCGCGGGAGCAGGAGCCCACCTGAGCACACCGACCTCCCCTGGACAGCGTAATTTCGGCGCAGCTCAGAAGAAAAAGGCCATTTCTTGCCCCTGGCACCTGCAAAACCCATCCCAGCTGGCGCAGAAGCGGGGAGTGCTGCTGGCAGAGGGACGGGGCAGCTCCAGGGCAGTGTTTTCGTGGCTCTGGGAGCTGCTCCTCCTTTCTCCTCACAGCTCAGGAGCTGGGGGAAGGGTGCCGAAGGACCTGCCAGCCTCACCCCGCCGGGCTCTCTTGAACCCAGCAGCAAATACATCAAAGGGATAGTTTGCCACAAACTTTCCTTCTCAGTAAGAGTAGAGATGCTTTTCCTACTCAGCGTTTACCTGCAGGAGGTGACAAAAAGGGGAAAAAACCCTCATTTGAGGTGTTTTCCCTGAAAACACAAGCCCCGGTGCAACCCCAGGATGCTGCATGGTCATTCCTATATTCACTCCCTGGGCTCCACGGGCACCAGGAGCACCCAACAGCAGAGCTGGTCCCCCACCAGGGGAACAACCACAGAATCACAGCATGGGTTGGGTTGGAAGGGACCTTGAAGAGCATCCAGCTCCACCCCCCTGCCACCATCCCTCTCCTCCGTGTGCCGTGCCATAACCTCCCAGCAGCCGCCTGGGATGGAGGAGGGGAATCCAGGGTCGTTAGTGCAAAGAGGAATGAGGCCAAGAGGGCTTTCATGCCTCAGCATCTTAATTGAAGTGGGTTTCCCATCCTCCTCCCGCTGCTCCCAAGCCCAGCACATCCAGGCTCTGTCAAGGGCATCTCCTGGCCCTGTGCTGCGCACTCTGCATCCCCCATGAACCACTCACATCTCTTTAATTAAATGTCAAGATATGCAGGGGGTTTTTTTTACACCTTTTAAGTGCCCTCTGCTTGGAAAGATTCATGGAGAACTCAGTTATTGTGTGGTGAGGAGGTGGGGAGCTGTGGGTAGGAAAATTGTGGGGAAAATTGTGATCACAGCCAGGCAGGATCCCCTGAAATCCTTTGGGTTGTTTATTTGAAAGGCTGGATATCAGGGAAAGGTTCTTCCCCCTGAGGGTGCTGGGGCACTGCCCAGGCTCCCCAGGAAATGGGCACAGCCCCAAGGCTACCAGAGGTCCAGGAGGGTTTGGACAACACTCTCAGGGACAGAGTGGGGTTGTTGGGGTGTCTATGCAGGGCCAGGAGCTGGACTGGATGATCCTGGGGGGTCCCTTCCAGCTCAGGAGGTTCCACGGTTCTGTGACCCACCAAACACAGCTTGAGGTGCAGCTCCTCCATCTCCACAGCCAGGGCCGGTCCTGGGGCATCACCCCCAGGGGAAACCAGCCCTGTCCTGCATCAGTGTGGGATGCCCTGAAGGACCAAAACTGCTTCTCTGCAGCAAAAAGCAGCCTGGCATGACCCTCCAGGGGTCTGGGGAGATCCTGGAATCCCAGAATCCCAGATGGGTTTGGGTTGGAAAGGACCTTAAAGCTCATCTCATTCCACCGCCTGCCATGGGCAGGGACACTTCCCACTAGCCCAGGCTGCTCCAAGCCCCGTCCAACCCGGCCTTGGGCACTTCCAGGGACGGGAATTGCACAGCTGAGGTGCTTCCAGCCTTTTCTGATTCTCCGTACTGAGTCCCCTGGAGTCACCTCCTCCCTGTTCAGATCTCCCCGTGAAAGGTGCAGTGTCCGACATGGAGAGGTGCCAGATGCTCCTTCTTGCAGCTGATGGAGGGCTGGATGCCGAGTGCTGGCACTCCCAGAGGATGTTTCTGTACAGTCTGTCCTCCCAAGGAGACCTGGAGCAGAAGCAGGAGAGGAGGCAGCAGGGCAGGAAGAGGCAGGCAGGGCACATTCATCACCTCCGTCCTCCCGCGGTCCAGTGCCAGCCGAAAATACTCACGGCTCCTGTCCCAGGCCACCCAGACCCTGACCCACCCTGCACCAGCTCCCCCCGCTCCAGGTCCCTGCCTCAGCCTCAGACCTGGCCAGGCTCGGTGCTGAGCTTGGGAAAAGCCTTTTTGAATCTTGATAAAGTTGTAAATCTCAGTGTAAATCCTGCAGCGGTGACAGCGGGATTTGGGAGTCGCCCTGGTAGGATGGGTTGTGGTTTTGTCACCTTCTGGGGAGCCCACAGTGTGAGTCAGCTTCAAAATCAGAGGAATTCAGTGTTCCAAACCAACCATGATTTCTCCTGGAAAGCACTTAGGGAGGCTCCTCTGGTGGCAATTCCAGCAGGCAACTGACTCCAGCCTGGGTTCCCCTCCATACCCACAGGCTGCAGTGGGAGCTGACGCATTCCATGGGCACAACCACCAAAACTCAGGTGAGGAGAGACCAAAATCCAGGTGGAATGACGCAGGAGGCAGGTGAATGCTGGAGTGGCCAGTCCCTGCACCAAAATAAGGAGAAGAAATGGTGCCTGTGTCTGGCTGGAAGGCCCGTGGCCCCGGGAAAAGGAGGCTGGAGGGAAGCACATCCCATCTTTGGCGAAACCCTTCAAAGTTTCCAAATGCTTGGAGATGAAAATTTCAGATTTTAGAAACTGCTCGGGTTGGATGCCAGAAGGACGTGGGCAGCTGCCTGGACTCCCAACGCCGGCGTGTTGATGTCACCCCAGTGGGAACCACGAGCTCCCCTGGGACTCTCAGCCTTGGTGGAGCTGCTCCTTCTCCCCAGTGCAATTTGAGGCCTGGGTTGTCTGGGAGGCATCAGAGTTCCTCTGGTGGGATCTCGTTATGTGACGAGCTGAACATCTGGATTAAAATAGATCAAATAGTCGCTAAATCCTAAATAAGCCCAGGAGCTCAGCGGCAGCCATATGCTTCCTACTGACAAGCTCAAAAAAACCCTCTCCTTGCCATTACTTCACACTGCAGCAGTGTTTTATCCTCCTCCAAGCCAGCTCAGGGACAAACCTTCCTGCTCTGCCTCCCCAGCTCTCCCTGCTCCGGCCATCCTCTGGTCCAGCAGCCTGAGGCTCTTTTAGGCAGGGGATGTCAGCTGGAAACCGGGCACTCACCCCACTGGGAAGAAGATTTGGATATATTTGAATAATATTCCAAGGCAGATGAAAAAAGAGGAAAGCCAGAGTTTTGTTGTTTAGCGTTCAAAGGATGCTAAATGCCCCTGAATGTTTGGGATTTTAGGAAAATCCTGTAGGAACACAGGGAATATTGATGTTTTGTTGTCTGTCTCCTTCTGGGGCCAAGAGGAAGGTGGAGGTCAAGCAGCCTCCAAGGGATGGATGGAGAGCACGGAGGGTGGGATGGACCCAAGGGTGCTGCAGGAGGGTGCAGGACTTATGGAATGGTTTGGGAGGGACCTTAAATCCCATCTTATTCCACCCCTGCCATGGGCAGGGACACCTTCCACTAGCCCAAGTTGCTCCAAGCCCTGTCCAACCTGGACTTGGACACTTCCAGGGATCCAGGGGCAGCCACAGCTTCTCTGGGCACCCTGTGCCTGGGCCTCCCCACCCTCACAGGGAACAATTCCTTCCTAATATCCCACCTAAATCTGCCCTTTTCAGGGAGGACTCAGGATATCACTTCGCAACTCTGCCTTTATGCCCTGCTTTCACAAAAATAAGGTGTGGCCACTGCCCTGAGGCCATGAGCCTTATTCAGCTTAGCAAGACAAGGGCTAAGGTCCTGGGAGGCCTTGGCAGGCTTGTCCTGGAGCTTTTTTTAGCTGTTTTTAGCAGATTTTAGCCGTAAGAGCGCATTGCCCAATGGTCAGATGAGCATTGCTGGTGTGGCAACCAGTCTGCCCGGCAGTCAGGCCAGCAGCTTTCACCAAACCTTTTGCAAGCGCATGGTTTCACCCTAAAAACGTTCAACCAGCCAGCGAAAGCCTGAATAAAAGCAGGGGCGGTTCTATGACCCGGCAGAAGTTGTTGTGTGAGGTGTGAGACCAGCACCAGCCAGGCCTCGCTCCCACCCTCACCCCCTCCAGCAAAAAATCCGGAATACTGGAGACTCACCATGGTGACTCTGAGGAGGGGCGAGCACAGGAGATGCTCGGGAGCCTGTGTGCGACCACCGTAATTCCATTATTGATGGGAATTAGCAGTAATTGGATAATTGGGGGCCTGCGTGTTTGGATTTGTCACGGCAAGGCCGACGAGAACGCCGTGGTTTGTTGTGGTTCGCTGGTTAGCGGGGCCGACCTCGAGCTCCCTGCCCTGTGCACGAGGTTCTGCTCCCTTTTTTACCTTCTAAATTTCGAGAGTAACGCTCCGAAGATAATAATGTGGAAACGACGTGGAAAAATCAGGGCAGGCCCCGGAGTTAGCCGGGGAAATCCTCCCTCCTTCTCTGCCTCCTCACAGGTTTCGGGGAGAGGAGGATGGTGGTGGCTGGGTTGTGTGGGATCAAACATTTCTTGATGAATTATTAGTATTGGTTATTTTAATGTTAATTCATCAATATAATTATTTCAAAAGTAAACATTAATTAATTAATTTATCATTATTTTTTATTCATAACGAGATCAAATGGGAGCGTGGAGGTGTCCCACTGGTATCTCCTTCCCTCCATCACCCACGAGCACGGTGGCCCCAGGACACGACTGGATGAACGAGGCAGCCCATGGACAATAATTCCCAGGGGCCAAATCCCACTGGGAAAAGTCCAAGAGCCCAAATTGGTCTCACTGACGCCTCTCAGCAGAGGGAAGGACCGGACCTTCACCTCTGGGATGCACAGCCTGAAGGAACCAGCTCTCCCTTTGCAGACACATCTCCCCAGCTTCCCGTTTTTCCTCGGAAAAGTGGTTTTTGTTTGTGGTTTTTTTGGGGTTTTTTTGGGTTTTTTTGCTGTGGAAGGGGCTGGTTGTGCCGTGGCAGTGTGGGAACCACACGCTCCTCTTCCCTTCTGGCCGAGATCTCGTGATTCCGCACCTGCTCTCCCAATTCTTTCGGAGGGGAAGCGAGGGGGCAGGGGAGGAAATGACATCCCCTAAAGAGGAGAACTGCTCACCGAGCAGCCCCCTCAGGCTTTGTTCCAGCTGCGAAACACCTTCCTCCCCCCTTGCCCTGCCTCCTTTCCTCCCCGCACCCCGGGAAAGGCGTGAATTTGGGGCCGGGGAAAGCGCCGGGGGAAGGAGCGGGGTGGTGGGGGAAGGGATGCTCTTCCCACATCGCCTCTGCCGCCCGCGGTCCTGTCTGCTTGTGGCCGATCCTTGCCGGTGCCGGGTGACGGTGATGCGCGGCGACACTCGGCTGTGCGAGCGGGGACACGGCGGCCCCCGCCAGCCGCTGCCCCTCCCGCAGCCGCAGCGCCCCGGGAGCTGCTCCAGCAGCACCCCGCTCCCCACGTCCAGCCCCAAAGCGTGGGGCCGGGCTGGCGGAGGGGTGCCGCAGGTCTGGGGTGTGCTGGAGGGAGCGGTAAATGGGCTGGGAAAAAGGCTCCAGGCACTTGCCGGGGGGGAATTCCCCCTCGGGTGGGGCTGTGGTAGGGGGCAGGAGCGTTTCTGGGGTGGGGACTCACCTGCCTTGGGGATTGGGGTGATGGGTTGGGGGAAATACACCCGATGGTTGGGGGTGGAGGGTGCCTGTTCAGTCTGGCTGCGGCTCCTCGTGGTTCCAATGCAAGCAAGGCTATCCCTTCTCCATGCCCAGACTCCCGTTCTTCATCCCCATCCTCCCTTTCCCCATTCCCATTCTTCCTTTCTCCACTCCCATCCTCTTCTTCTCCTTTCCCAGCTTCTACTTCTCCATCCCCATCCTCACTTTATTCATTGCCAGACTCCCCTTCTCCATCCCTGTCCTTTCTTTCTCCATTCCCAGCCTCTCCTTCTCTCTTCCCAGCCTCCCCTCATCCACCCCCAGCCTCTCCTCTCTCCCCAGCCTCTCCTTCTCCATCCCGAGCCTCTCCTTATCCATATCCAGCCTCCCCTCTCTCCCCAGCCTCTCCTTATCCATCCTCAGCCTCCCAGCTCCTTTTGCTCACCTTGACCTTGCCCACGGCTGTCTGTGCTGCCCTGGGCTTGACCTGGCCCCGTAAATCCCAGCCCTACAGGACCCGAGCCCTGTTCCTGCTCCCTCAGGAGCATCCCTCTGCCTCGAAGCCTGGAGCCTCCCAGGAGATCTCCCAGGAGATTCTCCCCTTCACGCCCGAGTCCAGGGCACAGGGAAGCTAATCCCAGTCTGAGAGCACAGCCCCGATTTCTCACCCCAGCTCAGGAAGACACAGGGACATGACCCAGTTATTTGATGGCAGCGTTTCATATTTCCCCTGCAAGGCAAAGCCAGCCCGGCTTCCTCTCCCTCCCGCTTCCCAGCCAGACAGCCCGGGCTGGATCGCTGCCTTCCCGGGGCTTGAGAGCTCCTCGGGCCGGGATGGAGGGGAAAATGTGACTGTGCAGCCTCATCGGGCGCCCAGATGTGCTGCTGATTCATCCGACAATTGCGTAAGCCCCGGCAGCGCTCGCTCCGGCCGGGAAGCGGCTGCTTCCTACGGGCTGTGCCCTGGAACGGGGCTGCGTGGGGGGACCCCCTCCAGAGGGAAGCTCAGGCTACCACGTGGATCAAGGCAGAGGGCTCAGGGTGCGGTGCAGCACCCCAAAAACGCAGCGGTGAGAGGTGAAGGACCTGGAAGAGAGATCCCTGTCATGGTGGGAACCAGGGGAGCAGACGCAGGAGTGCTCAAAAAAAGCAATCAAAGGAATCCTCCCATCTCCCTGTTCAAAATCCAGAGGGTGTTTGGCCTCTCTGAGAGATCCAGTGGCCCTCGCGAAGGGACAAGGGACAAATCTCTCTGGGGTGCTCCGTGCACTCGTCCATGAAATCGTGTGGATGTAATTTGATTATCCCTTCCTTGATGTTTAGCATCACAAAGGGAAAAGCTGCCTCCAAGCTGAGCCCTTGGAGCCACCACTCCGGGACTGGTCTGGAGGGAGAAGGGTCTGGAACGGGGCTGGAGAAGCTGCAGCATTTGGGAAGGTTTTAAAAACGTCCAGACTCAGCCCATTGCTGTGTCCCAGCTCCTGGCTGTGCCAGTGCTCAAGAGGCATTCGGGCAACACTCTCAGGCACAGGGTGGGATTTTTGGGATTGTCCAGTGCAGGGCCAGGAGTCGGACTGATGATCCTTGTGAGCCCCTTCCAGCTCAGGAGATCCCATGGTTCTCCCAGCAGCAAACTGGTTGGGCTCTTCAGGAGAGGATACAAAGCCCAGGTGCTGCTTTTGTTGCAGGGCACGTGAAAACTCATTTGCTTTCCAATAAAGACACAGGCATTGATAAGAAAGATCTGGATGGACCAGAGGGTTCTGCACAGCCACCCTGCAGAGCAAAGAGGGTTCAGTGAGACCCCAGAATTCCTGATCTGCCATAGCCAGGGGTGTTTAGCAGGTGAGATTGCACAGAAAATGTGTGTGTGTGTGCATCTGCTGAGTGTGTTTGCACATAAATAACACAGCAGAGGCTTTAGAGGACAACGTTGCACAAAACAAGAGCAGGACAGGCTGTGTTTTATGAAAAATTCCCTGGCAGGATGAGATTATGTCAGAAAAACAGCCAGGACCTCGTAAAGAACGTCAGTGTCCCCTTCACGCCCATTCCCACACTCAGCCTGAGCTGCCATTACCTTGGCAAGTTTGGGATTTATTTCTGGGGGGGTGGCAGGCTGGTGTTTCTGAGGATGACCAAGACCTTGGCCAACCCTTTGAGGAGGCCACGGCAGCAGGTCCCAAACCAGAGTCACCACGCAGGGGAGAAAGCACGAAAATGCTGAATCTGTTCCCAGCAAGAGGGGGAAAAAAAGCCCTTCAGTGGCAGAGGCGGTGGGTGAGCACGGGGAGAAGGGGGTGGCAGAGCCAATCTCATCCTTTTGGGATGCTGGGAGGAGGAGGGGAGGAGGCTTTTTCTTGCAAGGAAAGTGCTCAGTGAGTCACCCAGGACCGGAGCAGCGTCTGGCTAAGCCGGGGTTTAGCGCCGTTCTAAGCGGCTTTGGGAGCGGCGAGCGCGCGAGAAGCGCGCACGAAATAAAAGTCAGGAAAGAAAAACAAGCGGTGCCAGCGGTTATGTAAGGGATCAGAGGGCTGCCCACGTGCTCCTTGGGGTCTTCCAGCTCCCCCCACCCCTGGGAATGCTCTGCTGGGTTTTGGTTCATCCCCATCACCCCTGGTGAGGAATTTGGTGGGGAAGGTTTGTAGAGGAGTGAAAAAGGTGCAGAGATAAGGGATGGCTCCTGCTGGAGGGGTGACAGAGGAGGGTTTGGATGGGGTGGAAATGAATTGCAAATTTAAGGGCGGCTGGAAGAAGGACATGGACAACTCCTCGCTGGCCAGGACATTGAGCTGGGGACAAATGAGCCAGCAAGTGACACTCGGGGAGGACGGATCGGACAGAACAGGGACCTGCTCCCCACCACCCGAACAGCTGAACAAGGAATTGCTGCTGCAGGGTGCTGCAAATGAAAAATGTTTACATGGATCCCAAAACTTTAGCACCTGATAATCCCAAAAAGCTCTTCCCGACAAAGATTCCACCTCTGGCTCGTGATAAAGAGGGAGAGAGACTTTTTACGTGGGCAAGTAGTGCCAGGACAAGGGGGAGTGGATTTAAACTGCCAGAGGGCAGGGTTAGGTGGGATATTGGGAAGGAATCCTTCCCTGTGAGGGTGGGGAGGCCCTGGCACAGGGTGCCCAGAGAAGCTGTGGCTGCCCCTGGATCCCTGCAAGTGTCCAAGGCCGGGTTGAACGGGGCTTGGAGCAACCTGGGATGGTGGAATCTGTCCCTGCCCATGGCAGGGGGTGGAATTGGATGAGCTTTAGGCCCCTTCCAACTGAAACCATCCCATGTTTCTGTGATCATTCTATGACTCTTCCTTAGGAATTGTTGGAATTTGAAGCAGATAATTGAATTTGAGGTGGAGGCTGTAGATAATCACTGCACATCAACTGGATTCTGTTCCCCTCCTCCCTCCTCTCAGAGGTCGGACACTGTGCAAGATGGATCATTAGTGGGTGATCCATGGGATGGATGGTCTGTAGGGTGGATGGTCTGTAGGATGGATGGTCTATAGGATGGATGATCCATGGGATGGAAGACCCATGNTGGATGGTCTGTAGGATGGATGATCCATGGGATGGATGGTCTGTAGGATGGATGATCCATGGGATGGATGGTCTGTAGGATGGATGATCCATGGGATGGATGACCCATGGGATGGATGGTCTATAGGATGGACGGTCTGTAGGATGAACAGGCCATTGGTCTGTCAGTGTGTCCACCCCTACAGGATGTGCTGCATTGTGATTTGAGCTCCTTTTTTTGGGGTAAAGTTCCCCCAGGCTCTGCCCCACTCCAGTGTCCAGGAGAGCTGCCCTCCTGGGTGACCCTCCTGGGTGACCCTCCTGGGTGACCCTCACCTGCTGCTCCCAGCCAAGAGCGTTATCCATGGATCTGCTGGGGCTGGAGGAGGAACAGGGAGACAACCCTAGGAAAGGACTGGCCTTGGGGCAGCACCGTCCCTCCCTTGCCAGGCACCCGCAAGGCACCAGGCACGGAATCCCAGAGCGGTTTGGGCTGGAAGAGACCTCAAAGATCACCTCATTCCAACCCCCTCCGTGGGCAGGGACACCACAGGGAGCTTCCTCCCAGGCTGGAGCCCAGAGAGAAGCAGCAGGGCAGCCCAAGCACCCCCACAACGCCAGCAGAGTTCAGCAAAGGCAGCCCTGAGCCTGCCTCACACAGACCTGCTCCGAGAGAGACGCCCTGAGCCTGCCCTCTGCGCTTCCTGCTGTTTTTCTTCCCCTATTCCCTGGACTTCTATTTAAAAGAGGAATTGCTGCAGCTGGAAAGTTTGTGCAAGCCTCGGTTGCATCACGGTGCTGCCGGGGTCGGCCGGGGCAGTGGAGCAGCAACGAGAACCCCGAGTTCTCCGGGTCACCCCCCCTGCAGGGACACCCAGGAGCAGAAGGACGGGCAGAGGAGGGGGGATCTGTGTGGGAATCCAGCACAGCTGGACCAGGAAACACCTCTGGCTTCCTTCTGCAGAGTCACCCCTGGGCTGTGAGTGCTGTGTCACTCAGAGAGGGGTTAATGAAAGTGAGAGGGGATAAATAAGAGCTGAGGTTTATGGGGTTTTTCTTGCCCTCTGGCCCATGAATTGTCCTTCCTTAAAGGGAAATGCATGATCTCAGGACTTCAGGAGGTCTGGTGTCAAGGAATCAGGGACCCATCACCTTTTATAGGAGGTGGAGAGCAGAGATCTGCTCAGTAGGGAGGCTGCAAGGCCATGAGGGGAGAAAATGGAGCCTCTCTGCTCTGGAGACAGCCTGAGAGAATTGGGATTGTTCATCCTGGAGAAGAAGAGGCTCCAGGGAGACCTTCCAGCACCTTCCAGTACCTAAAAGGGCTGTAAGAGAGCTGGAGAGAGACTTTGAATACGGGTCTGGCGTGACAGGACACAGGGAATGGCTTCGCACTGCCAGAGGAAGGGTTAGAGGGGATATTGGGAAGGAATTGTTCCCTGTGAGGGTGGGGAGGCCCTGGCACAGGGTGCCCAGAGAAGCTGTGGCTGCCCCTGGATCCCTGGATGTGTCCAAGGCCAGGTTGGACGGGGCTTGGAGCACCCTGGGATGGCGGAAAGGGGTGGAACGAGATGTTCTTTGAGATCCCTTCCAACCCAAACCAATCTGCGATTCCACGATTCTAAAATCAGTTGCTCTGTTTCAGATGCCAGAGGTCACCTGAATTCCTCCTTCGAGTTGTCCTGGGCAGGTCCCTCCACGTGTCACTGTAAGGCTTTGTCACACCCTGCTCCGTGCCTCAGTTTCCCCGCTCTGGAGCTGGGCAGAGTCACACACACAGAGTGTGCTGAAAATTTGGATGGAAACTGATGGAGTTTGCTCCAAAGAAAAATAAATCTCTGGGAGGAGATGTTTGATTTCCACGCTGAGTTTCAGCTCGTCACTAAAGCAGAGCCAAAACTTCCTCCTTTGGACGAGGCCGTGGGGAAAGATTTCCACCTCTCCAGCTGAGCAGGAAGGTTGGGGTCCTGCAGCTTCCCAAGACATCCCATCACCACTGATGTCCCTGGGGAGGAGAGGACACCCCTGACCCCCCCTCTGCCTCCATCCAGCTGTGCCCAGGGGGTCAGGCAGGTCACCAGGATCCCCTGGAATTGTCCCTTCCCAAAGGAACAAACACAATAATGAGACAACAACCCCCTGGCCATGCCTGAAGAGCTGCTGGGCCACTTAAGCTCCCCAAGGCCACTTTTCCTCCAGTGGCTGCTCCTGTTTGGCCGTTTCCTGCTCCCCAAATTCCACCCTTGGCTCAGCCTCGCCGCTGTTTCCCCTCGTGGAGAGGATGAGCTGGATCCACGCTGCTGTCACATCCGCCCTCAGTTTTTCCCCTTGAAAAGCTGGAAATACCATCCTCATCCGAAGCCATAAAACTCCTGCCCGAGCCACCCTTTCCCATCCACTCCCAGGGTGCAGCACTCCTAGAAAAAAATGGGATGGTACTGTCAAAAACCCCACTCTTGATCCGCTTTTGGTGAAGTATCAGCTCCATCTCATTGGAAAAGGGGAGATCCCTGTCCCAGGTGTTTGTGGATGTCCAGATTTTGTCTCATTTCCAAGCCAGCAGCTGCTTTGGAGTGTCCTGTGAGATCTGGTCTCATCCCTTATCCCCTTTTCCTGCTATGGTACCAGATCCCATTTTCACCTTCTCCCAAATCCTGGATGCTCCCACCCATGTGCTTGGCCTCAGTGCCAAGTGGGAATGAGGCAAATTCCTCCTGCCTTTTGTTTCCTGGAGAGACAAAGGACCAGGAGTGGGAATTGGGTCCTGTTTGGGACAATCTCACCCTGTTTTGGGAGGGACAGAGATGAAGCCCCCCCAAAAAGGGGCTTCAGAGGAGCGAGTCAGGTGGTGGCAATGGGAGAGAGTCCAGGCAGGCAGGCGGATCCCATGGCTGGATTCCTCCTTCCCAGAGCCTGCTGAGGAGGGATTTTATGGATGCCAAGAGCAGTTTGGCTGCGTGAGAGCGGAGCTGGCACCCGTCCCCCAACACCTGGCCCGGGATGAAATCATCCTGCTGGGCGGGGGGGTTGTCACCAGTCCTAATTAGACACAACAGGCTCCCTGATTAGCGCCTGTGTTTGGGACAAAACACCAGAGGGACTCTGAGGAGAGAGGTGGAGGCAGAGGAAAGGCCCCATCCCTCTTTGCCAGAGGGGCCAAATCCACCCCAGATGGGGTGGCTGATTCCAGGGAGCGCCGGGTGTGGACTGTCACATCTGCTGGGACATCTGGCTCTCCTCCTGGCCTTGCTTCATGTGCGACCTCACCCAGCTCCTTTTCATCCCATCCCATCCCATCCCATC
>VZRR01011212.1:0-45174 GCA_013398015.1 Oreocharis arfaki | reverse complement strand
CATCCCATCCCATCCCATCCCATCCCATCCCATCCCATCCCATCCCATCCCATCTCATCCCATCCCATCCCATCCCATCCCACTGCAGACAGAAAGGGGTTCAAGGAGCTCATATTGTTTTCATGCCCTGTTGCTGGACCCCAGTTCCTCACCATGAGCCCGAGTGATGTTTTTAGGGTGGCTGAAGGCAGACATTGTTTAGGTTTTGCTTATTCTTAGCCCATTTCCAAAGGAAACCAGGTCTTGCTCTCCGTGGCATTGCTGGGTGCCCTGAGCACAGCTTTTCCCCGGGGTCTTCCTTAGGGATGATGGATAAAAGCTGAGGTGCTGTGTGTCTTCCCACAGGCCTTGGCCTCGTCTTCCCAGCTATTCCCATCACAGGGCAAGGATTCCCAGAAGGACAATTCAGAATGAAACCCCAAACAGGTGTCGTGAAAGAAGTGTGGGGGTAATGGAAAGGATTCAGACTGGCAGGGTTGGAGGGGATATTGGGGAGGAATTGTTCCCTGTGAGGGTGTGGAGGCCCTGGCACAGGGTGCCCAGAGAAGCTGTGGCTGCCCCTGGATCCCTGGCAGTGTCCAAGGCCGGGCTGGACGGGGGGCTTGGAGCAACCTGGGATAGTGGGAGGTGTCCCTGCCCATGGCAGGGGGTGGCACTGGATGATCTTTAAGGTCCCTTCCAACCCAAACCACTCCATGGTTCCGTGATTCCATGATTCTCTGGGAATTTGACCAACAGCATCAACCCCACCCTGAAATTAATCAAACCCAGCACCCTCTGCATCTTTATTAAAAACACCCCTAAATATTCTGGTATTGGGAATGGGTAGAGGGGGTGGATCCTGGTGGTTTTTAGGGTTTTTTTTCAAATGAGAGGCTTCCTGGCAATATTTGGCCGGCATCGCAGCTCGCTCTGCTCACTCACATCCCCACCAGCATCCAGGACGTGCAGACGTGACCAACCCTGGATCCGGGAGAGCCGAGAATCGCTACCTCCAGCTCGGCCAACAGCACCCGCAGCTGGGGGAACGCTCGCGGGCTCCACCGTGAGCCCAGTCTGCCCTCACTTCCCACTAATTCCAGCAGCATCACCAGCCGGGAGCACATTCCCAGCCCAGGGGCTGCTCCACTGCCAGGCGTGCAGGGAAAGCGCCGCTCCGAGCACCTCCGGCCGCGAACACCCCCGGCTGGAGGGATGCGGGACGCGGGGAGACAAGCAGCCCACGGGTTTCCATGACAACCTGTTCAGGTGTCACCGACGCGGGGATGCAGGTGGGGATGCTCCCGGGGAAGGGACCAGAGGGCGGGGATGCTGCACCGCCGGGGATTTGCATTTAGTGGGAATGGCAGCTCTGGGGTGGAAATTTCCTCTGGCAAATGTCAGGCGGAGCCGGGAGTGGCCTCAGGCGGGGTGTTGTGCTTGGCTCAGCTAAGCCCCTGAGCTCAGCCCAGGACAAGGTGTGAGAGCAGCCGCGGGGCTGGGAGGAGCTGGGTGGGCACAGCGGGATGTGCTGCTGGTGTCCCTCACTCCGGGGAGTCCCTGTTCCCTGCTGGGCCTTCAGTGTCCTTCCCTCTCCATCGCCGCTGTGGGCTCCAGCTCGTCGTTCTTAATATTGGATCTTAAAAGGATGCCTGAACCTCGGCCAAAGTGTTTTCCCAGCTGCTGGCAGACCCAGACACTCTCCCAGGAAGGTGGAGAGGGAGGAAGAGTGAAGCAGAGACATTCCAGCCTCCAGCACAGCCTTTGGATGCATCTGAAGCCTTCCTCTGTCCCCCTTGGATGTGCCCTGACACCATCCCATCCTGACCCGCTTCCAGAGATGTGGGAGAATCCCCTCTCTACCCAAGGGACCTCTTGGATCCTCTGGTGGCACGGGTCATTCCCATCCTGATGAGTCCCTGCCCTTTTTATGTTAAAAAGCACATTTTTATTTAAAGCTGTTGGCAGGGACAGAGCCATGGGAGCCCAGCTGCAACCACTCCACTCCGTGTAGGATTTTTCCTCACGGAAGGTGTCTGGACATCTTAAGAACGTGCCAATTTCAATATCCAGAGGTGGAGAGGAGGGATGTGGTTCCTGACAGCCTGATTTAAGTCTTGCAGAGGATGAAAAACTCCTTTTTCTCCCTTTTTTCTGGCCTTGGCTCAGAACAGGCTCCATCAAGATCAAGATTTGATGTTCCCTGTTGAGCTCTGGTGGCTGGGAGAACAACAAGACTCCTGGCACGAGTCAAACCCTCTGGAGAAGATCCTTCTGCCACGTTTCTGGCCAAGATTATTGTCTGGACAGACACAGGGGGTTGGGCTTGGGAGGAAGGGTGGGGAAGTGCTGAAGCCCAGTCCCTGTGGCCTGCGAGGGAAGGAGCCCCTGGTCCTTGCTACAGCTGCTCCTCGGGCGGGTGAAACGTGGGGTGACCCCACATCCTCACTACAGAGCTCCAGGAGATCTCTAGGGGGGCGTTTTGGGGTTGGAATTATTCTTTTTCTGCTCTTCCCCGCAGAGAGGAGCCCCACAGGCTGAGGGAAGGTGTCAGGTCACCTCCAGTGGCCAAAGCTCCCTCGGGTCCCGAGGCTGGGGTTATTCCTTGGGTGGGTTTTAAGAATAGGACAAACAGCTGGGCTGACCTGGGTGCTTGTGAAGCTCCTCAGAGATTAAAAATAAAGCTCAGGCTGCTTTGGACAGCAAGGCTGGACGATTTTCCTGGCATAATCAACCTTCTAGCAGAGAATACCAAGGCCCTTTGCAAACAGCACCGGTGCTTTCTGCTGTCTGCACAAGCAGTTTGCTTTGCATTCTGGCTTTTTTCTCTTTTCAATTTACCCAAAATATCTCAGCATGCTGGTGAGTGGCAGCTCTCTGGGATGAGTGTGCATGTGAATAAACTTCTGCTAACTCAGTGTGAATCCTTTCTGCCAGTCAGGCAAATAATGACAGCAGGGAAAATTAGCAAGGGGAAAAAGAAGACAAAGACATGCAGCATCTCTGGAGAGCGACCAAAGAGCTCAGGAGAGCTGATCTGTGCCTTTGCCACCCTCCCTGACCGGGTCCTGTGGAGCTGGGCACCACAGCTGAGGTCCCTGTCCTATCTCTGTGCCATCTTCCTCCACTCCTGGCTCTCCAGACCTTGGGGACATGGCTTGGGACAGTGCACCTCACCCACTGCCGAGCTGGTAAAAGCTGCAGTCCTCCAGAGCTGTTCAACTCATAAAATGAAACGAGTCAGGATCTGTCCAGGGCTTGAAAATAAAAATTCCAAAGGAAAACAGGTGTAATCCTTCTGGAGAAGAAACCTGAAACTGCACAGGAGTAGGAGCCATCTGGCAGATTCCTAAGGATCCCAAAGGCCTGATGGCGACGATGACAATGACGACGATGATGATGATGATAATGATGATGATGTGTGTTTTTCTGTGGGGTCATATCTGCTGTGTCAGTCCCTCTCTGGGACTGGAAACCCCAGCAGCCGGTCAGCAGGGCTGGAACAGCACCAGGGCAGTGCCTGGCTGTGCTGTGTCAGGTGCCAGCAGGGTGCCAGCAGCACAGTCAGCACCTCTCACTGGAGCTGAATCCCAAAGGGAAAGATCCAGCAGCTGGAGAGCGGCCCTGGGACAGGATCAGGGTTGTTCCTGCTTTCTGCTGGGAGGAGAGGGATGGAACCAGCTCCAGGGTGAGACACCACGGAGAGCAGACCAGGAGTGCTGTGTTATCCCCCAGTGCTGAGGGGAGTAACACTGGAATTACAGAAGGGGTTGGCTTGGAGGGGATCTTAAAGCCCATCCAGTTCCACCCCTGCCCTGGGCAGGGACACCTTCCACCAGCCCAGGTTGCTCCAAGCCCCGTCCAACCTGGCCTTGGGCACTTCCAGGGATGAAAGCATCAGATTGAGCAGACAAATGCAAAGTATTGACACAACAGAGCAGCCTTGAGAACTCAATACCACCCCTTCCAAACACTCCTTGCCCTCCTTGAACAGCACTTTGAGCTGTGCCCTGACTGCAAGAACGGTGGCACGTTTGTGCTGAAAGCAGGAATGGCTTTAAAGTGCCAGGGGGCAGGGAGAGATGGGATATTGGGAAGGAATTGTTCCCTGTGAGGGTGGGGAGGCCCTGGCACAGGGTCCCCAGAGAAGCTGTGGCTGCCCCTGCATCCCTGGAAGTGCCCACGGCCAGGTTGGACGGGGCCTGGAGCACCCTGGGATAGTGGGAGGTGTCCCTGCCCATGGCACAGGGGTGGCACTGGATGGGCTTTAAGGCCCCTTCCCACCCAAATTCTGTGATTCTATGGAAAACCCCTTCCTTGGAGCTTTCCAGCACAGGCCTGAGCTGCATCCCAGAGCTCAGCTCATGACCTGCCCAGGATTCACCCCGCTGCGAGTGGCATTAACCACAGCCGGAGGGACACGTCCCTGGTGACACCTCAGAGCTCTGTCGTGCCAAAACCCCGCCCTGCAAACCCCCAGGCTCTGCCCACGGGAACATCGGCGAGCGCTCACGAGCTCCCCGCGCTGCCCCTGCCACGAGCCCGGCCGTGCATCACAGCCCACGGGCTAAGCTGCTTACTCGGGGTGGAAAGCCGGGAGCTGCCAGCTTCCCAAACACTTGGGAGCCTCTGTTTAGGAGCAGCAGGATCTAAGCTCGCCAATAATTCCCTGCTCCAGCTGCTCCCAGCCGATGGCCGCTACACTCAGATGACGCTGCAAAGCTTTTTGCTGTCAGTCCTGCCGTTCTCAGCGCGTCCAGGAGCTGCGTAATTCCTCCTGGCGCTTTTTCGTCCTGCTAAAAGAAGTAAAACTCGGCGCCCTTGCTTATTTCAACCCCAACCCCCGGTTGTCACCTGAACGTCGCAATGCTGGGCGAGGAGCAGAGCAGCAGCGGGTTCCTCCAGCCTTTCCCGAGCCCCGGGAAGCCGGGAGAGGGGCTGTGCGCCGGGATGCGATGCTTTTCCCTAACCTTGTGGTCGCCCTCCAAGCTCTGGGGGATGCTTCGCCGCCGTTGCCATGGAAATGCTGCGAGGGACGGGGGGATGCGAGATCTGCTGCTGCCATCTCCTGGAGGAGCCGGGATGGCGAGGGGGGGGTTTAGGAAGAGCACGGGCAGGTCGGAGATGTCCCGGCAGAGTTCAGGCCAAACCTGGGCAGGGACATTGGTACCGAGTGGTCTGGGCACAGCAGAGCTCACCGGGGGCCACCGGGTGCTGGCAGAACGCTTGGCTCTGCCAAAAAACCCCTAACACTTCCAACAGCCGTGACCCCAAATTATGAAGTCATTAAAGTTGGAAAAGCCCTCTAAGATCATCCAGTCTAAACATTCCCCCAGCACTGACAAGGCCACCACTGACCTGTGTCCCCAAGTGCCACATCCACACGGCTTTTAAACCCCTCCAGGAATGGGGACTCACCACTGCCCTGGGCAGCTGTGCCAGGGCTGGACATCCTTTCCATGAAGAAATTTTCCCAAATATCCAATCTAAACCTCCCCTGGCACAGCCTGGGGCCATTCCCTCTCCTCCTGTCCCTCTTCCCTGGCAGCAGAGCCCGACCCCCCCCGGCTGCCCCCTCCTGTCAGGGAGTTGTGCAGAGCCACAAGGTCCCCCCTGAGCCTCCTTTTCTCCAGGCTGAGCCCCTTTCCCAGCTCCTTCTGCTGCTCCAGACCCTTTCCCAATGCCCTTTTTGTCACAAGGGGCCCAGAAGTGCCCCCAGGACTGGAGGTGCCCCAGCAGTGCCAGCACAGGGGACGGGCACTGCCCTGATCCTGCTGCTACCCCAGCGCTGGGACAAACCAGGACCATGCCCAGAACTGCCCTGGTTGTATTTTGGGAGCTTTGGGCACATCTCTTGACAGACCAGCCTCCCTGGGAGGACCCTGAAGGGCTGGTGAGCTCAGCCCCAGGATGGAGAGAGGCTCAGAGGTGGCTGCCCTGGGAAGAGAAGGCTCTGAAGGAGTTAATCCCACCCTCAGCACACTGAGGGAAGCGACAACAAGGGAATAAAGGCGGCAGCACAGGGCGCAGATGGGAGGGGATGGGTGTGAGGTTCCTCTGCCTGTGTGGAGGCACCACAATGAGCGTGGGACGTGTTGGAGCTGCAGCTCAGCCTCGTTTCTCAGGGTGACGACCAAGAGCTGCAGCTTTGCTGCACTTTTCCATCCGTTCCCACCTCTCCCATCAGCAGGGGCCACGGGGATCAGGGATCCCAGCCCCCAGGATGAAACCTCGGCCGTGGGTGGCTCCTGGATGCGAAGGTGACACGAGACACGTGCCAGGCTGTTGGATGGCAGGGACACACCGTGGGGCAGGAGATGGGAGACACAGCCTGGATTCCTGTGAGTGATCATTTTAGGGACGAGGTGATGGGAGCTGGGACATGGGGTTGCCTGTGCTGATGGCCAGAAACACCGAGGTACAAAATGGTTTTCAGGGGGGTAGCCTGACCCCGTGCTTGGTCGCCATCAGCCAGGGAAAGGTGTCCTCAGGAGCTGCTGTGCTCCTGTGGGATGTCCTTGTCCCACCCTGGGGATTTGCATCGGAGCAGATGAGAGAAATTTGGATTATTGGTGCTGCCAGCTCAGCTCCAGCTGCAGCAGCACCTCCTGCAGGGG
Organism: Oreocharis arfaki; assembly: GCA_013398015.1. NCBI lineage: Eukaryota > Metazoa > Chordata > Aves > Passeriformes > Paramythiidae > Oreocharis > Oreocharis arfaki. Next base: position 38,578 of record VZRR01011212.1, on the reverse strand, counting down.
TTGTCCCATCCCAGCCTTCTCCTTGCTTGGACATCCTGGCCCCGTGATCCCGCTGATCCCCTTGGACACCTGAGCTCTGCTCTCCCCAGAGAGGTCCTGCCAAGCAGGAGTTCACACCCAGCATTCCAGAGGAGCGTTTTCCTGGCAGGAAGATGGGGAACAGCAAAGCCACACCAGTGTCCTCCAGCTCTTCTGGGTGTGGGAGACAGTCCAGAGGTAGCAGCAGAACCAGGACTGTGGCAGCCACACTCCTGATCCCAGAGTGCCCTGCCAGGCTCAAACAGGGCCACTGTTCTGCCCTGTCCCCTGCTCTTAACTCGATGCTGGCAGGAATTTTCCTCTGAGGAAATCTCTGTCCTCTGCAAGGACCCTGGATCCACCTGGCCAGGAGGTGTTTTAGGCCCATGCCTCCTGCAGTTCCCATCTGAGCACACAGCGAGATCCCCTCTGCAACCATTCTGACCCTTTTAGCTCATCTTGAACAACTTTGAGGTCACTAAAAGGCCTGAAAAAGAGAGACCAAAGGGAATTGTGCCTCTCTGCTGCTGGACTGCGTCCCACAGCGCAGGTCTGCACAGGGCCTGTGGGTTTTAGGGAGAACCAGCTGGGCTGGTTCACTTCAGAAAGGGAAGGGCAGGCCTGTGACTCTTAGGGAAATGAACTGGGTTACTGGACAACGAATAAATCTGGAGCTGTTCCCCATATCTCATCACCCAACCAGCCCATCCCAGCACGAGAAGCCTTTTGAAGAATCATTCTGGTTTGGGTTGGAAGGGACCTTAAGCCCATCTCGTTCAGGGACACCTTCCACTATCCCAGATTGCTCCAGGCCTCGTCCAACCTGGCCTGGAACACCAGGATGGGTGAGGAGGGCAAAGCCAAACCTGGGCCAGGTGGGCTGGCACATCCCACGTGGGGGAGTTTTATCCCAGGTCAGCTGAGGAGCCTCCAAAACCAGGCTCAAGCAGCAGCTGATGCCAATCTTTGTCCCACCTCATCCCCAGGGACAGAAAATGTCATGTTTGATGACTCCAGCTGTATCCAGAGAGATCATAAAATGTTCTTTTGTCTTTAAGGCAGGAAGGAGATATTTTTCCCCTCTTTTGTTTTACTTTTTCTCTTGTATCAAAGAAGATGAAAGGAGTTAAAGTCCCAACCCTGCAGTGCTGCAGGCACAAGACTTCCCTGGGTATCAGCTTTTTTTTTTTGCAGGGATCCCTGAAGCCGCAGATTGGTATTAATGATCTGGATTTGCTTTTGGGGTTAAAAAGAAAGAAATTTGTGAATGCAGAACGTGGCTGTTCCTGTGCAGAGGGGAACACTGCAGCTTTGTGATTCACTGCCATCTTGTGATATTTAACATTCTCCTAAAATGATGAACATGCAACATGAATTAGAACAGAACCCCAAACAACAAGAAAAAAAAAATCCAACCCGAATCTGTTCCTAGTATCCATAGTTACAGAGAAAACTCAGAGACCCTGAGGGTGATGGGTAAAAAATGAAAAGTTGTGACATTTGGTGCTTTTATGTTCAATTTTTTAACCTGTAAACACTTCACACAGACTCCATTCTTCCATCAGAGAAGAAGCTGGAGCTCTCCTTGATGAGATCTCACTTCGTGTGTTCTGGAGACAAGGTTTCCAATCTCATTTTTCCTGGCCTTTGCCTTTGGGTGGAATGGCAAAATTAGGACAAGCTTGCTCCAATGAGCTCATTGTCATCATTATTATTATTATTATTATTTACTATTCCTTCCATGTACAGCCAGAGCACCTGGGAGTCCTGTGCTACTTCAGAGGGACAACATGAGAAAAAATGCTGCATAATGCATGGGCAAAGTTTAACAGAAAACAGAGAATGCAGTTTTTTGAAGTCAGATAACAGGGGGATGTTCCACGCTTTTAAAACTGATGAAAGTAGACGGGACAAAGCAGCAGGAAGCAAAATATCAACACCATCCTGCCTCTAGCAACGAGGGCAGTGGGAGGAGCTGCCCTTGCCCACGGGCACATTCTGATGAGTGATTTGTGGATGGATCATCCCAAAGTGAGGAGCCCAAACTCCACTGCCCAGAATTTTACTGTATTTACCATTGTACCACTGTTTTCCTGCCCTGTGTTTGGTGCTGACTTGTGCCAGACTGTCAGGGCTTAACCCCAGCTGGCAGCTGAGTCTCACAGAGACACAGGGGAGCAGGATGAGGGAGGGAATCTGAGGGGTAAAAGTGAGAAAACTCATGGGCTGAGACCACAGAATGATGGAATTGTGTGGGAAGGGACCTTGAAGCCCATCCAGTGCCACCCCCTGCCATGGGCAGGGACACTTTCCGCTATCCCAGGGTGCTCCAAGCCCCGTCCAACCTGGCCTTGGGCACTTCCAGGGATGCAGGGGCAGCCACAGCTTCTCTGGGCACCCTGTGCCAGGGCCTCCCCACCCTCACAGGGAACAATTCCTTCCCAATATCCCACCTAACCCTGCTTCTGGAGCCCCTTTAGGCCCTGGAATGCTGGAGGGAGTTAAAGACTATTTAATACCTAAACAGTGGGGAAAGAGGAACACCCCAGTACCCACAGACTGTTCCACCTCTCCCCCAGCACCCTCAGCCACCATCCCCACCCAGGACATTGGGGACAACTCCCAGCTCAGCCAGGACACCCAGGGGTGTTCCCTATTTCAGCGCCAGCAGGGAGGGAACAACTCTCCTCCCATTCAATGTCTCTCTGGGATATATGGAATGTGTGTCAGGAATTCAGTCAGTGCAGTGATTTTGGGGGCACAGCCCTGAATTTCTTGCCCCTCCACTTCCACAGGCACAGACTGAAGCAGCAGTGCGGGTTTGAATTGCCTCATTTCTAAACCATTCAAACAAAAGGCCTGAAGCAATTGTGTTCCAGACTTCCAACTGCCTCCTTGGACTTTGGAACTGGATTCCTAAAAAACACCAACAGCTCCTTCATGGAAAACTGAGCTGCAGTTGAAGAGTGCTGGCTGTTCCCCAAGGCACAGGGTCAGAGCACCAACACCCACCTGTCCTCACCTCCCACAGCCACTCAGGGCACCCAGAGAAGTGGAACACTTCCTTCAAGGCAGAGCAGAGTTTGCCCCACAGGAGTTTTGAGCAGAGTTAGAAGCCCACTCGTGTTTTTTGTTACCTACTTTATTTTCTCCTGGCTCATGGAAGTCCCCAGCCTAACAATTCACATGCAGCAAAGACCACAAAGCACCCCAAAATAGGAGAAAAATGAGTTTTCCTGAGTGCTGAGAGGATGCAGCTGGGTGAAAAGAACAGAAATGGAAATGGTGGGAGAGGATTAGGAGAGCAGAGCAGCTGCTGGCAGAGCTACACAGTCCTGTCTTACCCCAGTTGTGCCCCTGCCCATTTCTAACACAAACCTCTGCAATTCTTCCAATATTGCTGATTTTATTACAAGAGTAGTTCAAGACAGAACAAAAAAATAATGGCAAAACCAAATGTTTTTTAAAATTTAACATGAAATCTGTAAGTAAGAGACTTTACAAGCCTCAAATGTTAAATAACCTCTTTGCTGGCTGTGGTTGCACAGCACCAGTGATGTGCTGGTCTTGCACACCAACACGTGGTGCTGGTGGAACTCCACTCTCCTGCACTCTCACATCCAGCAGCGGAGCAGAGATCAAAATGAAATGTTTCCTTCCATTGTTTTATTGCTGTCTCATCTCACTGATAACGTGGCTTTTAGTCTACTCAAGTTATCTCTAAGTTTGGCAGAGACAAAAGCTCTAGTCCTCCCCAATTTATCCACAGAGATCCTGCTGATTTCAGAAAGGAGAACGAATGAATTATTTTAAAAAATAAATATTCTTAGCCAGGAAATACACTGACCCGTACAATTAATACATTAATAATCATTAACTTGGAACATTAATTGCATGACTCAGAGTGCCTCAAGTTTTTATTTAAAAAACCCCCAAACCTGCAGAACACAGAGGCCTTCAGACACTCTGAGCTGGCTCTGACTTCAAAGGATGAATCACCAGGATCTGGTTGGTATCAGCAGAACTGGCCTGCACAATGAATGAGCCGAGTTAGCCCTTCCCTGGAGGGGTTTCTGTCTCGTGGCTCCAGGGAAATGATGCAGCTTGTCTGCAAGCAAACTTTTTATATTACACAAACCAAGGAAAACATATTTATACAGCAAAGGTTTCCTGAAACAGCCCCTGGAAGTTTTAACAACAGAGCAACCATTCTTTCCAGAGTTTCGGGATGTATTTCAGCAAGAAGAAAGACACACAGAGAATATTTTCTTCTTACTCTTTCCTTCCAATGAGGGTACAGCAGCCAAAACCTACACACCTATGGCTGTGTCCATCACAAAGTTAAACAGTGCAGAGCAAGCCTGGAGAATCCTGAACGCAATCAACCCCAAATTCTATTTGATGCAGACATCGGAATCTGCAAACAATAAAAGGTTTGTTTATAGCAACGTGAGACTGGCTGCCAAGGGATAAATTACTGATGTCCCAGGTGCATCAGTGTTTGAGTTCCTGGCCAGCCTCGTGTACAATCAACTGTCCCATTTAACACCAGTCCTAACAGAAGGAAAAGCAAAACTTCTGAGTTTGCAGCTGATGCTTCCAAAGAGCATCCTACCTTCAGGCACCACGCACGGACCGGGGAGCTTCTTGTTTGCTTTTAATTTCGTGGTTTATTCATTAAGAGGTTCAACTCCTGCAGTGCTTTTCTCAGGCCACGGTTGGAGCCACAGCTCTGCTGTCGGGCTGGAGGTTGATGAGGGAGTTGCTGGCCTGGGCCAGCTCTGCGATGGAGACCCGGCCTCGCTGCTTGATGTACTGGGCCACGGCTGCCATCTCCTCTGCAGTGATGTAGATGAACTTTCCCCTGTCGTCAATGACACCTGCAGGGCACAGACAGGACCCTGCAGTCAGCACTGGGGCTGCCCTCACTTCCCGACGGGCATCAGTCACTGCTTTGGGAAGGGACTTTTGGGAAGGGACGTTCCAGCTGCTGAGGCAGCACTTCCTATCTAGGCCAGGCTGGCTTTTATCTCCTCATCATTGCTGGGTGCTGCAGCGGGGCTGGGCCACAGCCCAGGGCCCTGGGAATGCTCACTGTGTTCAAAGGAAAATGTTCTGTGCACTGGGCACAGCTGGCTCGGAGCTCCACAGCAGCTGCTGCAGGTAGCTCGTTTTCATGGAATCACAGAATGTCCTGTGATCCTGGAAGGGACCCACCAGGATCACTGATCCAGCTCCTGGCCCTGCACAGCCACCCCATTAATCCCACCCAGTGCCTGGGAACATTGTCCCAACACTCCTGGAGCTCTGGCAGCCTTGGGGCCGTGCCCACTCCCTGGGGAGCCTGGGCAGTGCCCAGCACCCTCTGGAGGAAGAACCTTTCCCTGATATCCAACCTAAAATCGTCCCTGAAACAACTCCAGCCGTTCCCTGGGTCCTGTCCCTGTCCCAGAGAGCAAAGATGAGCGTTGCCCCTGGGGAGGAAGCTGCAGAACTTGATGAATCTCCCCTCAGTCTCCTCTTCTCCAGCCTGAACAAGCCAAGTGCCCTCAGCTGCTCCTCTCCAGACCCTTCTCCATTCTCACAGCCCTGTTTTTTGGTGCTCATGTTCTCAGCTCAGGCAGCTGGTGGAGAAAGGCAGAGCAGGAGGGGCCAGGAGGCCACTGAGAGTCCTTGTGGGGCCCAGCTCAGCCTTTCCAGCTTCTCCTCTGAAAGAGAATGAAGCTTCCTTTCCATATTTCTGCTGCTCCAACCAGACTGGGAATAAAACTCTGTTCTCACATATTACACCAAGGCAGAGCCTCCCTGGCTTTGGGCCACAGGCAGCCAGGACAGCACCCATCCTTATCCTTATTCCAAGCACTTTTAGGGTATTTGAAAAGGCATCCACATGGACTTGCTGAGACAGTTGTTCCCCAGCCACAAGCACAGGTCAATAAATGTTTGTGCTGGCACCTTCCCCTACTTCAGCCTTGGAAAGAACAAGGCTGCCCAGCAATAAAGCAGCCTTGTTCATGCTCAGTCTCTGCTGCCATCCCAGCTTGGGCTGGGTGGGTAAGTGGCTGGGAAAAACACTTCACTGGCTGCAGCATCCTGCAGTGCTCTGGGATGTTTGCCTCTCCCACATCCATAGCCCAGTCCTGGCTTCAGCCACCAGGCTTGGAAACCACCCCAAACCATCCCAGTGATCCTCTCAAATTCAGATTTCACAGGGCCTCATTTGCAGCTGGCTGCTCAGCAAGCCCAAAAGGCCTTCAGCAGATGGGTAAATAAATACAATATAAATATCTAGCTATCAAGTCCTACTAGATCCTTAAAAAAGGAATGACACTGGAAGTCTCTCTCTGCCACAGGAAAGGCATTTTCTGCACCACCACCTCTTCACCAGCTACAGAAAGATCCCCTTTGTGCTTTGGCTGTCACCTGTCAGGGTGCCATCTGCCATCAGGTCCTGGATTCTGTTAATTGCATCCTGTGCAGAAGAGAAAAAGGAGGAACAGACTGATCAAAAGGGAAGCAAAAAACATTTCACACGCTCAGATAAACTACAGAGGTTTACATTTCAATCCCTCAGGGTTAAGGAATTCAGTGCTCCCACACAGAGAGATGCAATTAGCCCTTTGGTCTTAGAGGGATGAATTTTTTTTTTGCATTTTGGGATGTTCAAATTAAATTCCCCTATCACTTAAAAGAGACTTTTACTGCCATTACTTGGCTGTTTCAAGGGGCAGGGGGTTACAGGCATCTTCCCATGGAAAGGCTGTGCAGTGCCATGAAGTTCCATGAAGCACCCTGAAGTCCTTCCTCAATAATTCCACATTCTTTTAATATCTCTTCCTCCTCCTTTTAGGAGCAAACCTCTCCTACCATCCCAAAGCAACAACTTGTTGAATTTATGGCTGGGTTTACTCTGCAGTTACTCCAAGCATGCAGGTCCACTGCACCTTAAGGATTGGTTTCTACAGTTCTGCCTCTCTTTTTCTTGTCGTTACACGACTGCGGAAGGAAATTATAATTTAGATTTTAACCAGATAAATTCCTTTAAGTAACCCACCGCACATTTAAATGGAGTTCTGGTTTAAGAGGGAGGCAGGGGCCCAGCAAAAATTAGTGCTCCCACCCCAAAAGTCAGGGCTTACCTGTGTCCTTAAACCCATATGTGAAGCCAAGTCCTCCAGCTGGATAACTTTTGTCTTCTGTGGAAACAAACAAGAGTTAAGCTGATGAATGAGAAGCTTGGGATTTTTCCTTTTTCCATTCAAATAAAAACTGCAATTACCAGACACAGCAGAACCTGTCCCTGTAACTAAATTTTCCTAGTAAGCACTTTCCTCTGATGAAAAACTCTCCAATTACCTAAAGCAGTGAGCTCTGTGGAAAGACTGAGTGCTCTGACCCACTTAGAGCAAGACTCAAACATCTGCCAGCACTGACCCTGGACTTTTCCTTACATTAGGATGAGCACAAGGAACAGCCATGGCTCTGTTCCCCCACCTCCTGAGTTTCTCAGCTGCTACCTTTAATTTCCAGTGTTTTATCAAGATCCCTTTTTTCTTTGAGGGATGTTTCAAAGCACCTTTTAAAACGATCACTGGCGTGTATCAGCACTTACATAAAACCCAGGCAAGACTGGCAAGCATTAAGTGCTTTAGTCTGTTTTACTGATGTCATGTGCATTAATGCCATAATAATCTTCCTAAGCAAGCCAACACCTTATTAAAATTGTCACTGTTGGAACTGCAAATTGTCATTTTGCTTTTGACACATTCTTCCTGCAGCTTTTCTCAGTCAGGCCGCAGCCACCACTGCTCACATCTGGTTTTTTGCTTCTCTGCAGCTCCAGAGAAAACACCTGCAGTGCTTGTCTGGAGCTACTTGGTTCCTGTCTCCTTCTGTGCCAAAGTTTTAGGAACTCATCTGTTTAGTTGCAGAAGGATGCAGTGTTTGTAAGGAGCTTGGAGAAGACAAAACTGTTGGAAAGCTCAGTTAATATTCAGGACTACATTCCTAAAATCCATGGATGTACAGCCCCAGGAGCTGCATCTCCATTAACAAATTAAATACTTCAAACAATAAAGTCCTTTGTTTCTGGTCTTGAGAGCACACTGGGAGGCCACTGAAGAAATAAAGAGAGGCTGAAATAGATAAATCTCTTTCATTAATAAAATCAGACAAAAAAACCAAAAAGCCACACACAGATTTAGCAGTTGTGAAGTTCGATGCAGCCAAGCTAGAGAACTGAATACCATGGACTGAACACATGGAACTGGAACCAGTCCATGGAATTCAGTTCTCAGAGCTGGGAACTGCCAAAATTCGTCACATCTTCTTTTAAAGGGGTTGGGGGGGGTTCGTGCAAAGCCACATGAACAAGAAAAACAGGACTTAAACCTTCCCTTAAAGATATTCCCCCTCAATGACCACGTTTAGTGGAAGCTTTCCAAGACAGACCCTGCTGGGAATGAGAGCCCGAGGGGGTGGGGTGGGATTAGGATGCACCCCCCACACACTGGAATACAAGGACAATGTGAGGTCCCAGGGGAATAAAACACTTCTCCACGTGCATCAGGTTCTTGAGACAGGTTTAACTTTCCTTCAGCAACATAAACACATCCACATTTCCCTGAATTCATTTCATTTTAGGGGTGACGCTGCTGCTGTCCTCAGCAAAGGGTGAAACAGAGCAAGAGGCAGCATTTTAATTCCAACATTTAAGAACGAAGCGTGGGGTGAGCTATCTCCAGTCAATGATACCAGAATAAGAAATTATTCAACAGAAGAGCTAAATTCAATTTTATTTTTTAAAAAATGCCAATTACTCTTAATTTATACATTTTTGCAGACAGCTATGAGCAGCTCAGCACTGCTTCCTGTCAATGGTTTCTGTGAACAGAACAGAAGATGAGGGCAATACATAATCTATACATTAAGCACACTTTTAAGATTAAAGAAAAATACTTAAAACTTGTAAAAGAAAGCGATGCCCCAGTTCTGCAGCTCAGCTCTGCAGAGGAAATCAGGAGTCGAATATTCAGACTTCGGTTTTCAGCCCAAGTTTAATTTCTCTGACGTCAAGATGAAGTGACTGATACAAAACTCAAGCGCTGAAACACTGAGCTGGGAGTTTGTGACTAATCTGATCCATCCACCACAACCCCTGGGGCAATGGGCAGAGTCTGCCCTGGCTGTGCCATCCCTTGGAAAACTCCCAGTGTTTGTGGAAGATCCCAAGGGACACTGGAATCTCCTTTTTTACCTACAGAGGTAAAAGAGAGGCAGAGAGCAGCCCAGCAGAGCTTTGGAGGAGCTCTGCACCGAGCTCCTGCCTGGCAATCACTCCAAAGGACTCCCTAAGGAGAGTTATCCGTGAGGCAAATCTGGGAGTCCAGGAGATAAATCTGCTCTAAGTGCAGGGTTTTGCTGGGAAAATGGACATGCAAAACCGGCCCGAAGTGTGAGATTTTGGAATACAAAACGATTAGGAGCTCACTAAGTATCCAAGCGATTTGCTTGCTGGGGAAGCCTTCCACACACATGCCACACATCCTGAGAGTTCAGATTCCAGCAAGGAAAGAAAGGGATTCATTAGGAAAAAAGATTTGCATGACACTGTTGGAGTGAGAGGAGAAAAATGCATCTGACCTCTGATACAGCAACAGTGGAGAGCGTTTGTCCTCACAGATCAAAAGCACAAATCCTCATGGACACGGCCCAGGTTTTAAACACCCAACCATACAGTGGGATGAAAGGGAGACTGACACACCCTGTTTAAAACAAGGGAGCTGCTTCTTAAACAGCCCTGCCGAACATTAGGGCAACATTGCAAACTGCAGGGATAGAAAATACCGAAGGAATCACAGGAAAAATCGGGATGGAGCTTTTCCTACGCCAGGGTTGGAGGCCCAAAAACACCCTCCTGGTACAGCAACTCTCCTTCCTGCTGAGCTCACACGGAGAGACTGGTTTTGATATCCGTGGCTGATGCTCACAAACAAAAAATCCTGAACATCCAAAATCCCAATCCACAGCAAACACTGCTGTCCCATAACAAAAAAACCTGAATGTCCTAAATCTCAACCTGCAGCAAACACTGCTGTCCACAAACTGAGGGGGATCCACCAGGATGTCTTTAGGGTAAGAGTCACAGTCTGCCCCAAAAGCCAAGACCCAGATGGAATTAAACAATTTTAGCAATGATGGATGTGCTCGTGCTGGTTCAGTAAATAACAATTAGTGAAGGTATCGCTTTTGTTACTTGCTGAATATTTAAGTAAATGAAAGAGGAAGTAAAGTTGTCCCTCTCTGACAAAAGGGATTTTACATCATCTAAGGAGAAAAACCAATGGCACCTTACCTTAATGTATTCCAGGAATTCCATAAGAAAGCTGCGGGACTGGATACAGCAAGGAAAACAATTGTTATTTCAAATTCATGAGCATTAAATGCATCAAAAACTCGCTGAGTATAAATACTATAGAAGTGCTGAGATTGCATAATTCCTAAGTTTTAACTACACACACACAGATATTGAACTGTGAAGAAAAATAATCTAGATTTAATCTCAACGAGGGATTTCTGGCAGGTATTTTCTGAGACAGAATGTGGCTCAGGTACAATTTAAGCGTTTTCAGAAAGGATATCATACAATTTTTCATACTTCCCATCATAAATACCCTGAAATAACCACAGCTGGGTGAGTTCGAGCATCGTTAAGTCACACACCAAGAACATTTTGTGCAGAGGTAAACCCAGAAAGACTCAGGACACAGCTCCTGCAGATGGCCAAGCGCAGCACAGCTGCACAACACCCGGCGAGGCTCAAGCATTTCAAAGCCATGCACCTGAAACCCAGCGCATTAACGGGAGCGGCTCCATTTCAGAGGCAAGGCAAACAATGTGCATTGAAGTTAACAGAAGATCAGGTTACTCCGCAACCCTGGAAATCAATCAGCCTTAATTAACTGGTGAGCTCTGGACTCGGGAGCTTGATTTCCAGCACGAGTTTTGGCACAGCAGCCCCAACAACACAAGGCGGAGTCAGCTTTTCTAACAGGATCCTGAAATGCTTCAGTACTTCAGCCACCACGAGGCCAGGGTGGCTACTTCATTTCTTTCTCATTTCTTCTGTCTCCAAGTAACTCTGTACCTGCTATTATTTCTGAACACGACTTTTAAATCACCTGCAATTCAAGTTCTAACTCCCCACCCCTATCGAAGTTATCTCAGGTTGAGATCCAGGCATCATCAACTGCCTGCCAAGCTCTTCCAGGTGAGGAACACCCTTCTCTGTTCTGACATACAGGGAGATTAATTTCTCCTCGACAGGCAGCTGTAGGAGCGTGGACAATCAACACATTCCAGCTTCAATGGGTGTTTGAAGTGGAGCACATCAATATTTAGGGATAATCTCATCTCCTAACAGGACAGGCAGAGATTTTTGAAGGAACTGTCAATAAAAGTGTGCATTTTGCTGTTCACTGCATCTCAGGGAACTCCCCATCACCAGATACAACTTCTCTTGGTGTTAATCCTGGTGTGATGGAGGAATTTCTCTTGATGGGAAGGGGGGTCCACAGTGAGAACTTGTAATGAGTCAATGCTGCTTGACATTAGGCACAATCTGCTGTGCTCAAAGCCACTCTCAGCCACACTAAAGCAAATCCATTTAATTCCAGAGTCTCTTCAGCAGAGGAGCAAACGCACACATGGCTCTGAAATAAATCCTTCCCCAGAAATGCAGTGGACAGCTCAAATTGGCAGCTACAACCCAAGAGCAATTCCAGGATGCGATAGCAAATAAATTGTGTCTAACAGGTTTTGAGCAGACAAAACAAGAACTCTGCCTCCCACAACAGCAAAACTTTTTCAGGTTTGCTGTGATGTTGTATCAAGTATCACATTTCAACCACCATCCCCAGCAGCTCTGCAGGCAGCCACAGCAGCAGCAGTGTGGGCTTGTCCTGAGAATTCCCTTATCAGAAGCCTTTTGAGACAAGAGCTTGGTTTTTAATTTGATTTCACAGCAGCTCTCTTGGTGTAGAAAATAAACCCAAACTCAAGTAATTGCCCCCAAGGTCTGTGGGCACTTTCAAACTCCAAATTCAGTTTTGCTGGCTCAGTCTCTGTGGGTAAGGCAGAGCTGCTGACAGTGAGAGATTATCTGAATTCCAGAATGAGTTTTATTCCAGCTCTTAGACACAGGGAGGACAGAACTCATTTCCAGCAAGAGACGTTTCCCTCAGAGCTCTAAACTAACCCGTAGGAGTCTGGTATGAGGAACTGCAGCATTCCCCAGGAAATATTCCAGGTTAACCTGTGCCACAGACACAATTTAGCTTTCACAAGCAAAAACCTTTGGCTGACTCCTACTTCCAAGCTCATTTTACACGAGGCAGAATGCAGCAAGTCTAACAAGAGAAGGGGAACTGCAGAACCAGCCTCACATACCTGTTCCTCTGTCATTGATTCTTCAACCCCTTCCTCTTCAACTACGAAACTCTCCTTCAGCTTCAGGTACTCTTCATACTCCCTCTTCTCCTCTTCTTCCTTCGCCTTCCTTTTTTCCTCCTCCTGGACAGAAAAGATGGCAAGTGGTCAGTTTGCTGTTTCCCAAGTCAGGTTTTAAGTGAAACAACACCTTCTTTATCTGCAGCCAGCACATAAAAAGTTTTCAAAATGAGTCTAAGCTGCCCCTTGATGGCACAACCAGCTTGAGAAGCCACCCCCGAGGCAGTGACCATCTCACACCCAGCTCTGGCTTCCACACCACGGCTGGTTCTTACCAGAGCTGAGAGAGGGCAGAAAACCACTCTTAAATAGCAACCTGCCTGCTTCATTTGCATGAATCTGCTTCTTCTGACAGGAAGTCCCTGCCCCTCCCTGCACTTTGATGCAACATCCACGTTTTTGGTTACTGGCCCCAGCTCTGCTCTGCCACTACAGGACCTTGGGAGTGCTCACAAGGAGCAGTGGAGAGAAAAAGCCAGGCTGTAAAAGTTTCAAATAAAATCAAGTTTTCAAGTAGTATCTTTTTAATGAAAACTTTCTTCCAGCCAACTGTGCCTCCACGGAATGTAAAGGACTCTATAAAAGTGTTTTAGGCACAGGAGGCAAGGCGTGATTCTATAAACAAAAAGGGTTTTTTAAATGTTTGATTGTTAAACAAAAGCTTCAGGCTTTGCTTTCAGTTATCTGCAATAAAAAAATTCCTTCATTGCCTACCCCTGAAATAAATATTAAAGCCTTAAAGCCCACCATGAAGCTGACCCAGAAAACTCCAAGCCCAGCATCAGTGACACGGTGATGCCTGGCTCTGTGCAATTCACACCTTCACAAAGCAAAATGGTGATTAAAGGTTTGGGAATGGGACAGATTACTAAGAAAATGTTTCAAATATCAACAGGTTTTTTTACCAGGAACTCCTGAATTTGCAGCTTTCCATTATTTTCATTTAAAAATTGTTATGCTCTTCTCCAAGAGAAGGTTGGATTAACTTTGAAGGTTGGACTTGATCTCGGAGGCCTTTTCCAATCTAAAAGATTCCATGGCTCACCCAGAACAAAAACGTTTCCTTACAGGACAGTTTCTTCCACAGACAAATTTATGTTTGTGCAGCACCTGGCACAAAGAGATTCCAAAAGGATCTGGCCTCTGCCTCCATCACATTCCAGAGGCTGATTAAAACAAACACAGGAGTTCTTCAAATTTCAGTGACAATCCCAGGACATTCCTCTATCATTAGCAGGGGAATTGATCTTTTAAAGAACAAGGATATTGATTTCTAAATGCCTGCCATGCTGCATCTGTGACATTAATATGGTAATTGCTTCCTTAAATAGCTGGAGTGTAAGTATTTGTTCCATTTAAACAGAGAGAGACAGGAACAGGTCATTCAGTACAGAGAAAAATATCCATATTAAAAAAGATGCTACAGAGGCCAAAACCAGCAAGGTACCAGAGATGGGGATGGGAGAGTTGCCTTTTGATAAAAAACAAAGAGTATTTGGTTCCAGTTTTATTTCATCGAATTCCCAGAAAGTCAGGAGAAAGAATCCTGCCAACATCCAAGAATGAGAAAAACAGGACTGAATGGATCTTAGTGTATCTGCAAAGCCAAATCCATTTTTTAAACTGCATCTCATGAAAAATCTACAGGTCTGAGGAAGCTCCTGAGACAAAACAAGATCATTTTTGGGTCATTCGTCACCACAACAATTAATCCAAAAGCAGATTTTTTCCCTTATATGCACTTCAGATGCCAAGAACAACATAACCATATTTCATTTGGGAGCAACAGCAATTGCTCTTTTCTTGTAAGTGCATTAAATTTAATCTTGATCCTGGAAAGACAAGAATAATGTTCTTCCCCTGGTCTACTAGAGAGGTTGTAATTCAGCAGGATGTGAAATGAGGAAAAAAAAACCCAATCACAAAGCCTCAAAATTGCTCTGGTAAATAATTTCTAGATGGTTCTGCAAAAAAACAAAGAGAAGATCAGAAGAGTGTCCCACTTTTAATTGAGAGCAACAATAATTAAAATATATTTTCCTGCTTCTGGAAGGTCTCGCAAGTGAGCAAGGCTCCTTCCTGTGGCCCTTCCCTACCTGAAAAACAGCACCTTGCATTTTTTGGAAGCATCCCAGCGCATTCCTATCAGCATTTCCACTCCCAACACACGCAGAAAAGCAGCTCTGCTGTGAGACTGCCAAAGCACTCAGCTACCAGCCCCTCTTTTGCCAACAGGAGTTTGTTTTCCAGATGCTAAATTCTGATCAGCAGAGCATTTCCAGGTGCTCTGAGCCACTGCTTTGGTAGCTAAAGTGTGTCAGCCCTCAAAGCTTCCTGCTGGTTGCAGCTTCCTCCATAACATTAAGTATTTCCAGCTGCTTTTTTCATCTAAAAATTAAAAATTCATGCAGAGCCTCGCCTGTTTCACAACCTAAATTCACCTGTGATTCAATCTGTAGGAAAAAAAGGGATTTATCCAAACTGCAGCTTGGTTCAGAGCAAGAGGAGAGATGACTTTTAAGTGCCCAGAGAGAGAGGCAACGTGGAGGCTGAGCAGGGGAACCCTGGCACGGTCAGGATTCCTGGGAATATTTATTCCCAGATTTTTTGCTCCACCATCTCTCTAACCCTCTTCTCTCACACGCTCACGGAGCAGCTGCATGGGAGCTGCAGGGTGGAACTCAGGCAGCAGCATTCCCACAAAACCCAGTGTGTCCACACAAACAGCCCAGGCATGGAAACACCCACAGCCCCTCGGGGTCTCCTCACAGAACAGAGCCCAGATTTTCGTGCCAGGCACACAGAGGGCACTGGGCTCAAACCCAACAGTTCAAACCCCACATCTCTGGCACTCAGGTTCCTCCTGAGCTTGTGGCTCAGAGCAGAGAGCGGCTGGGCCACCCCGCAGCCATGGGTGGGGTGCTGGGGAAATCCCAGCAGATGGAAATTTGCTAACTGCAGATGCTCATCTTCAGCTGCCTGCTTTTATTTTTTGGGTTTTTTTGAAGCAGGTTTGCCTCTCTCCTCACCCATCTAAATGTTACCCAGACTGGGGGCTTGAACAGTGTGAAGATTTCTCTTTGATCAGTTTATTCCACTGCATGTGAAGAACAAACTATCCCACTTTGAGCACATTTTTATTGAACAAATAAACAAATAAATAAATAAATGAGTCACTCAAACCTTTGTTTGTTCTGTTCTGTTCTTTTCCTCACCCAGTCCCCCCCTGCCCACCAAGGACCGGGATTTGCTGTGAGGCTCCTTTCAGATCTTCACCCTCTGTTTGCCTCTTTCCTTGATCCCAGAGATTATTTCCAAACACATTCCTTGCACCAACCTCTTACCTGGTGAAACCCACAGCATCCCAAAAAATTCTCTTAGGCTTACAGCTGCAAGCACACCTTGATTTTTGGGATCGCTGAAAAGCGCTCAGGAGTTCTGGGATGCTGCTTGGGTGGAAAAGATCTCGCTGATAGTGAGGAAGGAAGAGCAAACACTGGACACTTCAGCCACCACCTGCTGCCTGTCATTCCTTTATTTGTGGCTGTTTCCTTAATTTGTAGGATGGGGAAGAGCATCCTGAATGTTCTGAGGGTCATGGACCACAGAAACTCTCCTTGTACAGCATCCAGCTCTTGTATTGTCAGTGCAGGTTCTGCAGGAAGCCAAAAGGGAACTTTGCAGTGAATACTTTGGCACAGAACAGATGGATCTGTAGGATCCCTGCCCCCCTCGCTGCTTAGACAGAATAAGTGTCCTTATCCCCTCAAAAGCAGACGAGAATGAGTTTTTTTGCAAGCTTTTAAACCTGTACTCCCTCAGGAGAAATTAATTTTGAGGGAAATACACACTTGAAAACTGATGCTTCAACTGAAATTATGGAGTGGTTCTCCATCAGCCTCCTGAAATGCACTGTTTATGTGGGGAAAATGGATATAAATATCAAACAGATAATGAAGAGCTCTGCTGAGAAACACACAAATCTTGATGTTCACATAATAAAACAAGTAAAACTCGATGCCTCCTCTTACATGATCAAATATCAAAGAGGCAAAACTTTAGGGTCAAACCTTCCAGAAGCTCTTCGACTGATCCTCCACTTCTAGAGCTCTGAACATCCAGACCATTTTTATTCAGGCACTTAAATGCAATTTTACCAAAATCTCTGTGCACAGGCAAAGGAAAAAGGGCTTTAATGTGAGCAATCTGCCAGGTTCTGTCTGAAGACTCTGTTTTGCAACATCAGAGGAAGTTCACTCTCATTGATAAGGTGTCAGTTGGTAAACCCAGCTCACCACCAAAAAACTCCAAGAGTGAAAGGGAAATCCCCAGGGTAAAGCAGAGCTGAAGCAAATGCCAATTATAAAGGAGCTTCCTCAGGCCTGTAGCCAATCAGCTCAGCAGAACACTGGAAAGGAAACTTGAATTTAAAAATACATGATCTGGTTTGCAACACTCAAGCCAAGGGGCAACCACATTTTATTTGTAAGTGCATACAAATATATTGAACTAGAAGCAGAGGGTATTTTTCTCAAGACTAGGCAAGATTTTAGCCCCCAGAACTCCCTCCAGGTACAGTTCCCACCTGTCAGCACAATTTCAGTAGCACTTCTTGGGAGAGAGACTGAAAAAAGAGATTCAAGTGGAATTTAGCTACCAAAGCTGGCTGTGCTTGTTTGGGGACTTGCCACTGTCAGTGCAGCTGCAGAAATACTCTGATGTACTGGGAAAGGAAGGGGAAAATGAGGTATCTGACAACTGCAGCATTTCTCAGGCAAACTTCAGTGATAAACTCTGAATTTTTTGTGCCTTGTGGGATTATATAAACTACAGCAATGTCAGTGACCAAAATGTCTCAAAAAAACCCCAGCTCCCCCCTGGTTTTTATCTCCTGACTATCAGCCACGAGCTGAGCTACCTTTCAGAATTCTGCCTGTCCACCTCCTAACTTGGATGGGGGGATGGAATCATCACGTGTGAAGTCCACAAGGTGACCAGACACTCCTCGTGGCAATGAAGAATTCCTCCTCTAGAGGAAAAGAAATGACATTTTATCCTGGGTATTCCATAAACCCACTGATCCTCTCACTGCTCACAGAGGCTGTTCCTTTCCCATCACACCATGAATCTACAAGAAGATTGGAGAGATGTTCTGAGCCTAAGGACAGGCTCTGCTTCCAGGCACAGCAATCAAATATCCACTCAATTTGTTTGCCCTCCCACCGCCCTGGCAAGGCTCAATCACTGAAGGATTGTTGGTACCACACTGCCCAGGCTGCTGCTGTTTTGCAGGAACTGGAACCTAAATATGGACAGCTCTTCAGTTGTTCTGTTTCCTGTTAAAGACCTCATGAAGACAGACTTAAAATTACTAGAAAACACTTGAGCATGGGCATTAAATATTGTCAGACACATTTACTTTGATCCACGCTCCAAAAGTCCAGCAGTTACTGGATTATCAACTTGGACATGAGGAAAAAAATGAAATATTGAAAGCACTTTCCTCTGAGAGGCAGAATCATGTTCCTGATGCAGCCTGCTGGGTGGGCTTGCTGTCCTGATAAATACTGGGAAAACAAATAATCAAACCAAACTAAAATGGCTTAAAATGACAGGACTTAAATAGCTGAGGAAGGTACTGCCTAAAGTGTCCATAAAGCTAGATTCGGGCATTTGAGCAATTTTCCAAACTCTAGGAAGTGCTCTTTGGATTGTTGTGCACAGAATTTAAAATTAATTAATAATTAAATAAATAAAATCAGAGCCTTGGTTTGTATTCCTCTTTTTCCCTGAGCCTTGTGAAACAGAAGTGCTGTAATGCAGCCTTTACTAAGAATACTGCAAATTAAAACAGAAACAAGTGTTTCCTCATTCAACCAAAAATAAATTATACAGCCTTCAACTGAACAGAAACAAAATATAAAAAAAGGTAAATAAATTTTTCTGTGTGGAGAGATCTCTGGTTAAAATCTCACCTCTATTTTCTACACAACTTTTCAACTGTGCCTGAGTGATCCTGACAATCCAGCTGAAGTGCTAAAGGCCAGGTCAAATCCCAGGAGAACATCTCAGTCCTGTGCTACAGCCTCCTCACAGAAGGTTAAATAACCCCATTTTTTAGGGTTTCAAGAAGAGGAAATTCTCAGAACTTCAGGAAAATATTTAAAAAATTAATTTGTACATCTCTCTTGGAAGGGAAGCTGTGGAATTATTGGTCCTCTGGAAGTTTGGTCAAGCTGCTTTACAAAGTGTCAGACTATTCTACACATCCTGGTGTTGTAGTAATGGTATTTTCCCCCTTCAATTTCTGAAATTCAGGACTTCTACTGATGGAAAGGAAATGAGAGTTCAGAAGAGAAAGGATTTGGGGGAGGAATAATCCCAGAGATAAATGGACATTCACATAAAGATCTCACGGATAAAATCTGCATGGGTAATGTATACATTATTTTTTTAAAAATTTCTTTATCCTGCCTTCATGCCCTCGACAGAGGAAAGAAAAAACTGTCTCTTCCTTTTTAAAATATCATCAGCAACACACCCCACTTACACAACCTGCACTTGGAACAAATTAAGATAAATCTGCTCCCTACAAACCAGAGACACAAATTTCCAAAAAATCCAGAAAAAAATTCACAGTGAGAACTGGGGGCTGCAGTTTTTCACCTGAGGACTGTGCAGAACACCTCTGTCCTTTCCTCCAGAAGAAAAGCCACCACACAACTTGCAGCAGCACCAGAGCATGAAGTTCTCAGCCAGCAGCACTGATGGCCTGAGTACAAAAAGCAGCTCTGAACTCCAGTTTTCCTCCCTCACTAATGAAAAATATTCAACAACAGCATTTCAATTGAGCAGTACCTGTTTTTCTGGGTCACTCCTGCTAACACAGGCACAGCTCAGGGATCTTTAATTGGGAAGCACATGCAAACACACAGAGTTAGAATGAAACCATACAATTTCACACAGCACTTGCAAGATCAGTTGCTGCTGCTGCTGCCTTTTCACTTTCTGCCCTGCTGGTTCCAGCTGGCAGCTCAAAGGGAACAGGGGAAGCTGTGAAATCTCCATCCTTGGGAGACACTCAGAGCTGGGCCGGCCAAAGTCCTGAGGTCCAAATGCTGGCTGTGGTTGGAGCAGGACAGACCCTGTGGGCCCTGCAGGTGCCTGGTCACAGAAGTTCCCCAGATGCAATCCCAAAGCCAGGCCTGGTTCAGTATTTCCATACATAAATACAATTATTCCCACCTGTCGTTCCTCCTCCAGACGAATTCTCTCCTCTTCTTTCCTCCTTTCCTCCTCTCTTTTTGACTCGAGCTTTCTCCGTTCTTCTCTCTCTGCTTCTTCAGCCTAAAATAAACATTATGCAAGCCAAGCTTTACTCCTTTTTAATACACACATTTTTAAATGTCATATTAAGATACCACGAGGGGGTTTCTCACCACCTTTCAGATGCCTGCTCAGAAAGAAACATCAAAAAGAATAATAACAAAAAGTCATTATCACTTCACTTCCCCTCCCCTTCAGCACACCCAGCATTGTGGTAAATTTAGAAATTACCCTCCTCACTTGTCTTATCTGTATCTCAGTAACAGTTTAACTTTGAATGTGCTTGTGAGCTTATTACTACAGTGATATTAAGCAATGTTGTGTCATTCACATGTGTTCTCCTCACTGGAAGTTGAGTTAGAATGGATTCTAAGGAAGGAAAAAAAAAAAAAAGTATTTGGAATACAAACTGTAAAAATAAGTGCATTCAAATGTATCATATTAACCTGGGCAGAATCCCTTACAGAAAAAGCTGTACTGGTCTCTAGAAATAGTTTTATTTCTGTTTTTAAGCCAAAGAGGTTGTTGCAAAATGAGGGAAAAATTAAAAGGGTGTTTAGTGTATTTTTTAAAGAACTATTTTTTCAGGCTCTTCAGGATACTTAAATTTGAAAATATATTAAGAGGAGAAGCAGAAAATGTTCCAGTG
Source organism: Oreocharis arfaki (assembly GCA_013398015.1). Classification (NCBI taxonomy): domain Eukaryota; kingdom Metazoa; phylum Chordata; class Aves; order Passeriformes; family Paramythiidae; genus Oreocharis; species Oreocharis arfaki. Next base: position 18,078 of record VZRR01011212.1, on the reverse strand, counting down.
GAGGATTTGGCTTTGAATGTTTCAGAGAAAAAGCTCCATCCAAGGAATTTATCTGTCTACATGGGAAAATAAAAATCAGCATGTTTTAAAATGAAACAGAAGATTCCTTGCTCCACCAACTGATGCTGATCCAACTTCATTCATCAACTTCATTCATCCAACTTTGCTCAGATTTTCCACAAAAAAATATGGAGAATTAAATTCAATGAATATGGAAAGTAACAACAAAATTATGAAAGCACTGAGTGAGAAAAGGTTTGTAATGGAAATCTATATATAACCAATAATTAAGTTTATTACCAACTGCTCCATCTACCACACTGGATTTAAACCTCAGGTGACACTAAAATCCCCAACTTGGGATTTCACAAGCTTTAAAAATGTTCATACAGAACAACACAGAGCCTGCAAAAAATATACAGAACAACTCCAAGGAACCAATGCACAAACTGCTGCCTTCGCCGGGCACAGCTCAGAAGGCTGAAAAGCCTCCCTGAAATCAACAAAAGCAAAACGCTTTTCATCTCCCCCGGTCTGTAAAAACAATAAATACGGCAAAACACATAAAACCAAACCAAGTTTGTGCACTCTGAGAGCACCTGAACCACTCCTCACAACTGCCCAGGGTGGTACAACAACACCATGGGGGTTGCAGTGTATTTTTAAGGGGAGACAGTGCTGACATTAAGCTGAAGGCAGTGGAAACATCCAAGAGAGAGCATTCAAGAATTTAACTATTCAAGGGTTTAACTATTCAAGAGTTTAACTATTCAAGAGTTTAACTCCTCTCCTCCCCACGAGACTGAATGGAAAGAAAATGAGACACTGTTTTCCATGGCCCTCTCAGGCCAGCAAAAGCTGAATTTACATTTTTAAAATAAAACAAGCATTTAGTGATGACAACGCCTTTGCCTTTCTGGGCTGTCTCATCCCCAGTTCTCCGCTGAGCTGTTCAGGCTCTGCTCAATACGTGGCAGGAAATACTCACCTCTCTCTGTGCTTTCCTGGCTTGTTTCTCTTCTAATTTCCTCTGCTTCTTCGCTCCAATTTTCCCAGACACCTGAAATTCTGGCACCTCCTCAGCATCCTCTTCCTCTGCAACATCGCATAAATGACAAATCTTAAATCATCTGTAAAAAAAGTCCTTTGGAGAAACTTCAGTGCTGCCTAGGAAAGCAGCAGCAGATGAAAAGGAGACACACACACACACTTCAGACGAGACCTTTCAGATGGAAAAAGGGAAAAAAAAAAAAATCACACGAGACTGCCAAAGCCACAGAGCAGAAGTAACAAGGCAAACACACACTCAAGTGAAGGCAGAAGTAAAAATATCCTTGATCCTTTGAAGGAAGGCTTTTCATAAGTATTTCGTGCTTTCCACAAATATTTTGTGCTTTCCACAATTAAAAGAGAGACTTTATCTGATAGATAAACTGTGCTAATGGTTGTCATTATTTATCTGCTTAACACTGGCCTGCAGAGATTTTCTGCCCAGTTACCCTCAGGCTTTGCACAGCAGATAACCATTGAAAAAGTGGGATTCCGAGGCACCCCACTCATCCACTGGTTCTAGCCTGACAGAACTAACCTTTCAGGGATGAGGGGGAAAAATCCTTGAAATGCAAATCTTGGGTCTGCCTGCAAGAAAATGACATGTAAATATCTGCCTGTTGCATGACAAATGGTTGTTTACAGAGGAGATTTCTGCAACGGTGAAATATGAAAGAGTTATGCTCAAAGGGTGTGCAAATGAGGATTTCTGCTCACTCAGGGGCTGGGGAAGAAGAGCTTTTAAAGGCAGCCACTTCCTCCCTGCCCAAAGCTCAGGAATTTTTGGCCACTTTATTTGCTGGTCTAAATCAGTCCTTGATCCCAGCAGAGTGCTGGGGACTGACCTCAGCACTGCAAGGGAAATCCTCAGCTCGCTGCACAAACACCACACGACACATTCACAGTCACGGCAGGATCAAAATTAAAGCTCCTCACACATGGATCCTTTTCTGGGTAAAATAATTGGTACTTTGAGCATCCCCAGTGCTCTTCTGCTCGATGCTGACTTCGGATCCAAACCAGAATAGATTTGGCAAGGCTGGTGTCAGGATGTTTTCAGGAGGGAGCACCTGGTCCCCCTTTTTTGGGACCCCAAAAAGCTGCTATGAAAGGAGCATACGGATGAATGACACTCCCCCTCCTTTTAAATGCAGAATTAGGTTGGAAACACTCTTGTTTTACTAATTCCAAGACACAGAATGGGACTATGGTTAAACCACCGAGACATCACAAGAAATAAATGTATCTGAGAGCTGTGGAGGGGCTCTCAAATAACTGAGCTGTTTTCAGGAGATGGAATTAAGATGAGCCTGGTTGCTGAGAGAGAAAATCCTGGAATCTGATTACTGAGATGATCAAAAGGGTTCCCCCTTCCTGCACCACACAGAGCAAGGAGGGATACTCAGACCTGACACAGCTGCTTCTATAACTTCAACGATGCTTAAAATAACTTTATTTATATTTTAAATACAGCATCGAGGGGAGTTCCAAACACGACGGGTGAGCACACCCAGCACTAGCAGCTATTACTCCAAAATTAATTGCTTAGAAAATTATTCCTTGCAAACACCACAAGCATGAAACACCATCTATGACACTATTCCACCTGAGGGCTTCTCAGGTTTCATCTATATTAAGATTACCTGAGCCAGAGGTTAGGCAGAAATCTAAGGAAGGCTCGCTTTTAAAGCTTTTTTTTCCCCCAGTCCTGGATCAAACACGCCTTTGTTGTTCAGAAGCATTTGCTTTCCTCCTGCTGGAAGCATCTGATGTGAAGCATCACTTCCTCCAAGCTTTCTCCAGTGTGGGGAGTTAGAGGCAACAAAAGACAGAGATGGGGATGCAGACACAGCACGTGATTCAGCAGAGCTGGAAAGGTCACCAGGGCACAAACCTGGCTGCAATTAATACCTCCTAAATAAACCCGAACATGCTGACAGCAACATAAACACACGGCCAAAGTATTTGCTGAATCAATTTGTTTTTACAGCAGAATAGCTCCACCAAAAGCAGGGAGGGTGCTGCACACTGCCAGCAATTCTTTATTTCATTTTAATGAAGCAGCGATGGTTTCAGCAGCTTTTAACAATCACTTCTCACACGCTCGTGGCTGTGACAACACCGGGAGACTCCATGGGGGGTGAGTCCATAGGAACTTGCACTCCATCTGTCCCCGAGCCTTGGGTGTGATGCAAGATGTTCAGTTAGTGGTGTGTGAAAGCAGCTGGGCATCCCCCAAGTGCTGTGCTGGGGCAGCCTGTGTTTGTGTTCAGCTGGGAAACCCCCGCCCCTGACATCATTAAAAATGAAAGAAAGCAGGGTTAGATGGGATATTGGGAATGAATTGTTCCCTGTGAAAGTGCTGAGGCCCTGGCACAGGGTGCCCAGAGAAGCTGTGGTTGTCCCTGGATCCCTGGAAGTGTCCAAGGCCAGGTTGGATGGGGCTTGGAGCAATGTTGAATGAAGTGGAAGGTGTCCCTGCCCATGGCAGGGGTGGGACTGGATGGGCTTTAAGATTCCTTCCAACCCAAACCGTTCTGTGATTCCCAGAGCTTGCATAGCATTCCCATCAGTTCCCATCCCCAAGAGTCAGAAAGCACAACCACTGTGACATATCCTGCTTTACACAAACGTGGGGTTGCTCAGCTGCCCAGCTGAGAGGTATCTTCAGGGAATCTTTGCTTTTCCTTAATATTTTCAACATATTGAGAGGCAGCACAACAGGCAATAGTTATCATTCCCACAGGTGTCTGAACTTCTGGAAATCTACAGACTTCTTTTTAAAAATGCTTCCCAGTACCATTAGAAAACGTGCTGGAGTGCTGATGTTCTCTATCAGGACAGAAATTGAGCAGAATTCTGTACTGTGTACAGACAAAAACTTCCAAAAAAACCCAACCACCATCAGGTATTTTGGTTATCCCAGAATCACAGAATGGTTTGGATTGGAAAGGACATTAAAATATCATCTCATTCCAACCCCACTGCCATTCCCACCTTCCACTATATCTCAGGTTTCTCCAAGCCCCACCCAACCTGGTCTAGCTGTCCTTGTCTTGCTTCCTTTTAAATTCTGGGTGAAGCAAATGGATTCCCATCCATGAAAAAGAATGAGAGCTGCACATGTGGCTACTCACAAAAAGTCCTTTGGGCACAGCCAGCTGCCTTATTTACTACTTATGCAGCATCTAAAAAAAGGAGTGAGAGAAAAGAGGGAGGAGGAAGATGCCAGGCAAAAGAAACAGCTCATCCTGAAAGCAGAAGATGTTATTAACAGCACGTAATTAATATCCAACAGATGTGTGACACCAGCCACTGGAAAGGTGTGGCCATTCCTCAGAAACACACCCTGTGATGGGCTTAATTATAGTCTAATAACTAGTCTTAATTTCTGTGGTTTTTAATTTTTAATTTAGTTTGGTAGCTATCCACTTCAGAAACGGAACAAGAAACTGGTTTATTAATCTGAAGCCACAAAAGCAGGCCACACTTAGGGCAGAAAAGTGCAGCAGACACAAAGGACAGCAGACCTTTAGAGCAGAATGTGAAGTCTACTCTCAGCTGAAGCCATTTGGCAGAAGTGAGAAACCACACACCTCCCCCTTCCACAGCCTGTCTGAGCCTGGGCTGGATCAGACACTCACTGGGGGCACTCTGAGAACACCGAACTCACTGGATGAGTAGCAGCAAGTCAAAATTGACTTTTGATTCACTACTTGGGATATTAGTCAAAGTTTAACTGTACTAGAAAGGTTTTCCTACTGATTAAGCATTAAAATAATTTCAGCTGCTACGCCAATTAACGCAGCTCCACTTCACAAGAACAGCGTGGGACCACATCACTGGTTCTAAATTTATACATTTTCCAGATCTTTCAGCACTCAGAAAAAAGTGCTTATTTTAAGATATTTCAGCACAAACACATTCTTCTTGAACTTATGCACAATATCCATCACTCAATGGGGACGAAGAATTATTTTTGTATTATTTTCCCCAAAAAAGCAGCAGAAAACACTCATACAAGATTTTTTTTTTAGCTGCAAGATATGAATGCTGAGCTTAGATGCTACGCAAAGCAATAAAGGGCATTTTAAAATGCCCAATTATTACGATTTTAAAAACCTTCTTTGTTCGTTTTGTGCGTTCTTTCCCAATAGTGATTAACACTCATAAAGAAAAATGTGAGATTCTGATCTCCAAGTCTTGCCATGCAAAAGAAGAGAGGAAATTCTGATTTCATTTGTGTTGCACTCATTAACTTTTCTTTATCATGTTTTATTTTACAAGCTCAAGCACTCAAGACTGTCAAAAGCTGTTGGATTTATCATTACTGATGCTGTGGAAGTAAAATAATTTAACCAGATGTTCACTGTACTGGAGATTCCAACACCTGTGCTCAGATGTACAATGCTAAAAGCTCAGAGAAAAACCAAGCAGGGTGTTGGGATATTTAACCTTTAGGAGTTTTATGTTGCTGCCAGAAGGAGAGAGCCCACAGTTTGTAGCAATTTGAGGTAAATAATAAAAGCAACCTGAGAAAAGCAGATTATTTCCTTTGAGGGAGTCCTTACTTTCTGATTGTTAAAAAACCAAACCAAAACGTAACGATCCACACAAAATCCCACTTTTTGGAAACGCTTTTTGCAACAAGTCAGAGAGGTCGTTTTGAAGATGTGAAAATGAGCGTCTTCCAAAATTAAACCCTTGAAAAACACTCCTTGAAAAAATGTGCTGGGCTGCTGAGGCTCTCTTGGCACGTCCTTCCCTTTTGCCTCATTTCTGCACCCACACCCCCACCAACCCCAGAACGTTGCCCAGAGGTCCCTGTTCTGTTGGACACCCCAGAAAAGTGCTGTCACTTCTCAGACAAGCCTGTTTCTTGCTCACCACACCACGACTTAGGGCAGTTACACTCACCACTTTCTCTCTCCCCCACATCAACAGCAGCGAAGTTTTGGCCTGAGACACCCCCTCCAAGTGACAGAAAACCTGGAGTGCAAAACCTGTGTCCCCCATCACAAGCCTGGGACAGGCTCTGTGCCTCTGCCTCTCCCCTGCATGTCAGAAATAAAGCCCAACAGTCCTCCAAGCAAACACATTTGCCTCAGATCTCCATCCTTGTTATTTTTACCACAGCAGGATCAAGGCGACGCAACCATATCTGTCATTATTTCATCCTCAAGCATTTCTGTCACTTGATAGGAAATCACATTTGTGATGTAAATATCGGATGGATGGGTCAGTTTCTGCTCCAAAATGCACTCTCAAGAGAAGCACCTTCCTCACCTCTGAGCTCTTTGCAGTGTTCAAGGACAACGAGCAGGTTTGGAGGGACAAGCTCAGTTTGAGAGCTGGGAGGGTGTTTTTTCTGCACATGATCAGCAACCAAGTAAAAGCTCTGAACAAAACACCCTCATGTCCACCCAGAGGTGAGCAGAGTCCAAAGTGGATGCATTCAGAGCATCAGTCAGGCAAAAACAAGAGCCAAGCACACCCTCCTTGGACGGTAAATAAAAGGAATTTGAAATTAGAAATGGGTAATGTTCTTTATTTACACTACCCCATGCCCCAAACAACCTCTAACTCCAATTTATCCCCTTTCCCATCACTTAGCTTGGCCACTCTTGCCCTAAATGATTAATGCCTGAAATCCTCACCCATTTATGCCTTGCAGCATTTTCATCTTGGCTGTAGCCAGCCCACAAAGCCACCTCTGTCTGGGTTCAATTTAAATTAAGACACACAGAGTTAATGAAGTCTGCTCGCTGGGATCTCAACCCAACCACATGAATACACAACTCTCCTCCCAGACTCCTTTTCCACAGGGAGAGGAGCAGCACCCTGCTCCAATGTGCAGAGCACAGAGGCTTTTAACAAGTCACCCAGATTGCAGAGGGCTGCAGGAAAGGCAGGAGTGTTGTGGCTGGAGTTAAATTGAGCAATTTAAGGCAATCAAAACCATTTTTCTAAAGCCAGCCTGAACGGCTCAGGGGTCTCAGTCATTCTGAGAATTACTTTGTCACCAAGGAGAACAATCTCCCAGCAATCTTTGGTCATTTGCAGGTGCTGATGTTCTGACAGGTGACCTCCTTGGAGCACTCAACACCCACTGAGAAACACTGCTCAGAGAACTGAGGCAGGGTGGGCACCTGGCTGGGCCTGTCCCACGGCACAGCCCTCATGGAACCCCGGAATCAGGAACCCCTATGTGGGTTTTCCTTCTGGGAGGAAAGTCAAGATATTTAGTGCTGCATTGTTCTCTGTCTGTGACAACCTGTAACTGATTTAGAGGTCTCACCCTACCCAAGTAAGCTGAATAATTACAACTTGGTTTAGCTCCACTGGCAACGGGTGTAGATTTGAACACTGAAAATAATCATTTACTATCCCTGTCTGTATTAAATGACTCCTCATCCAGACCTGCAAGGCACAATTGGAAGTTTTCAAGGTTCTGATCTTAGTGCCCAGGGTTTGAGGTCGTTTTTCCTCCCCCATTACTCTGTGAGAGATTTGAGTCCTGGCACAAAGGCAGCAGCTCAGCACAGGCAGCACAAACCGTGGGCTACGACTGAAGCTTCTTTCTCATTCTGGAATTGAAATCTGATTGTTAGATGGAAAACAGAAAACCCTCGTGCTAACCACAACTCCAAAGCCTGCAAGTGCTGCTTTGGGGACATTTCCTAGAGTCAGCAGAACAGGCTCCCAACAGGCAGAACTGTTTGGTGGCAACAGCACTTCTGACCTGACTCCACTTTGTGACTCTTACAGGGACACAGGGATGGGCAGGGCATCCTCACACCCTCCCTGAGGTCAGTGCCTGGTATCTTGCAGAGATGGGTCAGTGAAGAAATCACTTCTTGGAGTGAATCAGAGTGACACAGAGAAGGATCAGGCATCTTTGCCCGAAGTTCAGCACAGGCCCAGAGTGGAAATTCCACACACGGAACAGAAACTTACCAGTAAAACATTGCAGCAAATTCAAACAAAAAAACCACCTGCTTCAGTTGCAGATGTTCAGAAGTTTTCAGAGCATTTACAAGGCAAGAGTGGAGAAAGCAGACTGGCTTGGGTTTGGTGTTTGTGTCTAAATTGCCAAATAACTCTGCTCTTCAGCCCTGTCCTGCACTGCCTGGCACTGCACTGGGCTCTCTTCTCATAGAGTCAGTGAATTGTTTAGCACAGAACTCTGCTGAGGAGAGAACTTGCTATTCCAGCTGGTTCAAATGCAGGCAGCAATCAGGCAAAACTGCTCTATACTGCAGGGACACAGAGAAAATGCAAAAAAAGGGGATAAACCCAAGAGCGATTCCAGGCTTGTGCTCTAAAGCTTACAGAGAGGGCTTTCAATCATCCTTTTGTAAGGGGAAAACCCAAACCCCACACTAAGACAGGTAGCTCAGGGCCAGGCTGAAGGATTTGCAGCACAGAGGGTGGCTAATCCCAATTAATAATGGCCACCGGTCACTGAGCACCTCAGTGCTGGGGAACCAGGGACAGATGCTTCTCTCCACAGCTCCTCTGCTCAAGTCTGTGCTCAGTTTCCAAAGCTTCGGTGTTGCTGTTGTGCACCTGTGCTCAGCCACTTGGAAAAACCATCCCAAGATATGAATAAAACCACCCACAGGAGCAGCACAAAACAGAAGCAAAGAGCGAGAAGCCGTTTTAATTTGGGTAAGAAATTAGGGAAAACAAATAAAAGAAGGCATGTCATTTCAAAGGGAACTTCATGCAAAAGCAGCAGCACTTGCATCTGATGTACAGAAAGCTGCAAAAGAATTATTTATAAAGCCCAATGACACAGATTCTTCTATTGCTTAAGTGACAAAGCAAGATAAGATAAGATGAGCCGTTTGCTTTGACAGCTTCACTGTCGGCCTTCAGCATTCAAACTTTTGATGTCTGGAGTTGAAAACCAAATATTTTTAGATTCCATTTTCTTTCCAGGATGTTATCACATGAGAAGAAATAACCAAAGTTGAAAAGTTCACACCTGTCCATTCTCCATCTGTGGAAGTGCTGAACATAATTAGCTGGAAAAGCACTTTTGCCTGCCAATGTGAGGCTTTCTACAAACTGCAGGGCAAGAAAAGCTGAACAAAGTGCAAACAGTCCCTAATGAAGGCATCACAGAGGTGTGTGCTCAGTGCTTTCACCTCCTGCACACCACAAAGACACCCTGATCTCCACTGCAAACTCAAGTGCAGCAGAGCCCACTTGAGCAGAAAGCCTCAACACTTCACCCACGATCTGAAAGTAGAAAGAATCCAGGGGGGTGAATCATGGTGATATCATCTCTCCAGCAATAAAGATAATAATGTGTGAAGCTTCACCAGAAAAGGGAATTTTACTTACAGGGTGTAGAAAGATGTTATTTATCACCATATTTTTGTCTACAACCACACCACAGAAACGTAGCTGCGAACTGTAAATCCAGCAGAGGATTTACACAACACGCTGCCAACAACCTGCTGGCAAAATGCTGCAGCCTGTGGTGATCTCCAGGTAATCCACGTGATCCTGATCACCACCTGGATGGCTCCCCAGAGAGCAAATTCCACATTTTGCAGAGATTACATTGGGGAATTAATACTTCTCACCAATTTGCAGGAAATCAGTATTTTACTGCGGCTTGTAATTCAGGGCAAGGTGTGGATTCTGTTTTCCCAAATTTAATTTAATTCCCTGCATGGCTGAGCAGGAAATAAAGAAAGGCAGTTTTTAGGAAGGATGGGAAGAGTCTGGCACCACAAATAGCCAGGATTCACCTCAGGAGGAGGCAGGGGTTAAATGTAAGGGGTATTTAGAGAAAAGGGATTTAGTAGGGAGAGAAGACAGATCATGGTCAAACTGTAAAGAATCCATCAGCAAAACTCAACAACTTCCTCCAGGAGGCAGCTGCACCCCTTCCCCGACCTCAGCATCTGCTGCGAGGGTTTGTTTCAATGTTTGCAAGACTGAAGCCAATGTTACCTTCCAGCCACTCCTCTGCCTGCTGGGCTCTCCTCTGGGCCATCAGCCTGTTCCCCATGTTCCTGCGGCGCCTGGGCATCCCCTCTCCTCGCTCCTCCCCGTGGGGCCGGGGCCTGGCCCCTGCTGCTGCTGCTGCCACATTCTGCTGGTGCTCCTCGTCAGCTGCAAGAAGGAAATAAAATATTCCTATTAAATCTGACTTTCCCTTCTGCCTCCATTTCTGAGTTATCAAACAGCAAAGTCCCAAAAGTGCATTTTTCTTCCTGAAGTATTCCGATTTTTTATTTTTATTTTGTACTTGCGTAACTTAGCTCCATCTGATTGAAACCTCAGAGCGTGAATGTTTCAGAGAGGAATGTGTAAATCATTACACATGAAACAAAACCTGAAGAGCAAACAAGGATCACAAATTACAGCTGAAATAAACGCAGTTATGGGGTAACTTCATTCTGCCCCGCTGATTTAAACTCCCCAAAACACAGGTAGGGACACACAGGACACCAAGAGTCACTGCAGCTCTCACTGCCATCCTCTCTGCATATGCTGCAGTCACTAATTAAGATCTGGCAAATGAGGAATATCCTAACAGGAGCAGCTGGGAGGACAGAACTGACCAGTGGGTTCACTCTAGAAAACCTCCACACAAAACTCTCAGCTGGGTTGGGGGTTTTTTTGTGTGTGTGTGTGGGTTTTTTTTGTTTGTTTTTTGGGTTGTTTTTTTTTGAGGCCTCCTGTTGCTATTAACTACAGCAGTCATGCCAAAAAAAAAATCAGATAATGGTAAAATATCATCATCCTTGATACCTGCTTTGCATATTCTGTTGATAAGCCTAACTGGTATTTGAAACTTGCTCAATTCTTCATTCAAAAAGTATTAACTCTTAAGCCTTAATTCTGGCAAATATTCAAATGGTCTCATGAAAGACTGTAATAAGAACTACTCACTCACTTCAACTCAGGACACATTCATTTTGAGATCTCTTGGATTATGTCGTGTCCCAGCAGGAGCACAAAATGCTTTGCACTCTGAGCCAAGTCTCCAGCACCTTCTGATCCAAACAATGCCTTCCTAAAAACCTCCTATCAGCACTATCTCCGATCAGAAAATGAGACTCATTATGACTGAATCTATGCAGCGACCAAAGGTGTGCCTGCAGCTCACCTCACTTATCTCAGCCTTCAAAGCACTGACTTTGGGACCGATAAAGACGCAGCTGCAGCCCCGAGCTCAGCAGGGCTGCACAGCAGAGCCACCTGGGGCAGGGCTTGGCCAGCAGAGCCCGCAGCAGCTCAGGCTGCTGCTGCAGAGATGTCACAGGGATGTCAGCAGGCCCCCCACAAAGTCCAGCCCCAACACGCCGTGACATTTGGAACTGATTCACTGCACTGTCACGCTGCTGCTATCACCCTCCTGTCCCAGCCACCTCTGCAGACAAAACAGGGCTGTGAGAAATCAGCGAGTGCAGGCTCCAGAAACGCCATCGTTCTGCTTCAAGGCTTGCCCAGTGCTATGCACAACGTGATAATGCTTACTTGGAGTGCTACAGGAAACATTTTCCTGCAGAGGAAGAGCAGCAGATCCCTTCTTGGACACTGATAAACGCCAAAAACACTCTGCAAAAAGCTTTTTATACAAATGCGGTATTTCTCATCCTAAGTTCTTGAGATATGCTGCAATTCAAACCTCGGCATCCTTTCACCTGCAAGCTTCAGTGCCTCTCAGTAATTCCGAAGATGGTCCTGCCCAGCAATCAGCTGTGCAGTTCCAGCACTCATTCATTCCGGTTTTGGTTCCTGTTGTCCTGTGAAACAGAGACTGCTTTGCATTTTATGAAAGAGGAATCTATTTATAAGCCATGCATTTATTTCAAACCGAGGAGCTCAACCCTCACAGAGAAAAACACGCGAACCAAGCTCTCTCTCCTCTTTTCTCCATTTAATTCTTTACAGAAGACTCAGTAATTCCTCAAAGTGACCGGCGTGGACTGGGCTCAGGGTGTAGTAAACCCCACCAAACCTGACCCATATCAGGGTCAAACACACAGGGCACTGGTTGGACAGTATCTGTCACACCTCCACAACTTTCACATTAACAGCACAAGACACCCAGCCACTATGCATTGGCATTTAGTAGGAAAACAAATGTTTTAATGAAGCTTTTTTCTTCCTTCCAGTTCCTAAAATATTTCTCCTGACTACAGTTTCTTTTTCAGCAGCACACAGCTGGCTGAACGTGAGCCAGTGGCACCCAGCTTGTGCCAGCACTGGTGTGGCAGCAGGGCCAGGGCAGTGCCCATCCCCTGTGCTGGCACTGCTGGGGCACCTCCAGTGCTGGGGGCAGTTTTTGAGCCCCTCCCAACATGAGACACTGAGGGGCTGGAGAAGGGAATGGAGCTGGGGAAGGGCCTGGAGCACCAGGAGCAGCTGAGGGAGCTGGGAAAGGGGCTCAGCCTGGAGAAAAGGAGGCTCAGGGGGGACCTCGTGGCTCTGCACAACTCCCTGACAGGAGGGGGCAGCCGGGGGGGGTCAGGCTTTGCTCCCAGGGAACAAGAGACAATGGTCTCAAGCTGTGCCAGGGGAGGTTTAAATGGGATATTTAGGAAAAATTCTTCCCAAAAAGGGTTGTCCAGCCCTGGCACAGCTGCCCAGGGCACTGGTGAGTCCCCATCCCTGGAGGGGTTTAAAAGCCATGTGGCACCTGGGGACGTGGGTCAGTGGTGGCCTTGGCAGTGCTGGGGGAATGGCTGGACTGGGTGATCTTAGAGAGCTTTTCCAACCTTTTCGACCTGAGCATTCCACAGCTTCTGTTTGCCAAGCACTCAGCTGGGCAGTCATTTGGAAAACATGAATGTTACTCATTGCATTTCTTCCTGTCCTTCGCAGGAGGAGGAGAAAACCCTCATTTGCTCTGCTCTAACACACCTGGACCTGGTCCCTCAGGGGTCAGGGATTTGCCTACGTGACTCCAGACACAGCATTTGTTGCAGAATGCTGAAAGTTAAGCCGTGCTCTCTCCCCCCCTGAGCTGTGTCACACACTGACAGCACACCCAGGGGAGGCTTCACACAACAGAGGACACACTTAAAAATCCCTTTTGCTTCTTCTTGGAACTGGACTGGCCATCACATCTCAGCTCAGGAATGATTTGCTCTGGGGTCTATCCCTGCTGGGGTTTTTTTTCCACCCCCTCCTGCAGCACAGGGCGGGGTTTGGCTGCTGCACTTATCTGAACACATCTCTTCATTTTCCTGTAGCTGCAGAGGTCTCAGAAGTGGCACCCCAGGCTAGTCAGATCATGCAGAGATTAGCCACACAAGCACTAATTAGCCTTGATCCAGAGCCATCTGAGTGAAAATTAATGGCCAGCATTAAAGAGGTGAGATAAGTGATCCACGGGCTTTGCAGAACGGCAGGCCAGACTACATTAATGAGATAAAGCCCTCAAATTACCGGGTAATGCAAACAAAACACTCAACAGCTGTCTGGGAAATGGATACGGGCTCAGTTTGTATTTTAAGCTGTGTTAAAGGGTCTGACTCAGCCCCCAAAGCTCAGGAATATTTCTGTGCAGAGCACAGCAGCGCTGCCTCACTGTTCAGGAAGCATCAGTGCAGTCAAGAGATTATTTCAGCTGACTTGTCAGCCAGGGCACAGCAGCAGCTTGGAGATTCTGGTTGTGTCTCCTTCCCAAAGGGAGAGAGAACTGAACTGTGCTCTGAAAGCAGAAATCCTTCCTGAACTGGATGTGAAGCACCACTGCAAAAAAGCACCACGGAATCCTTCAGAGCCCAGATGAGGATCTCATCTTACACCGTCCGGGCAGAAATCTGCCCCTTCACAAAATCGTGCACACTTCTGCTTACAGCAAAGATGCTTTTCTTGAGAAGCAACCCCTTGCCTATCACAGCACCTTCCCCTCACTTCCATCACATGAGCAGGTGAGACCTGCAAGGTGTCTGCAGTGTTCACGGCTGCCTCAGGGACAGAGCTCCACCTGCTGCACCCTCACACAGGCTGGCACTTCCCAGCACGCCGGTGGCACCCTCAGCACCTTCTGCCTCCACACAAAACCTCTGAAACTCAGAAAGGGATTCAGAATGCAACAGGTGGAAGCTTCTCGGGGAGGTGCTTTGGCCCAGTGCAGCTCGTCACAAAAAGAACCAAAAATGCTACTTTTTTTTTTCTTCATTTTCAGCAGAACAAGTCCAGGCACGACCCTGCTGGAAACATTGTGCTGCTCCAAGTGACCTTTCCAAGGAATACAAAGGTACAGGATTTACCTCTGCTGATCTTTAGCTCCCTAAAGCAGGCAAGTCTCGAACATTTTAAAAAGCCAGTTTCCAAGAGAAAACATAAAAGGAAGCTGCTGCCCCAACCCCTGCACGTTAACAAGAAAAGGTGACAGCTCCCACCACTTCTTTAGGCCCAATGTCCTTGGTTTCAAGCCCTTTCCAATGTGGCAACACAGATTTATTGGCAGAATTGTGGCAGCTTCCATTTTCCACCTAAGAAAACGGAGTAGGAAAGCAAATTCCTGCTTAAAACTAAATTTTGTAGCTATTAAATACACCACAGTTGCAGTGGTTCTGAAAAATAATTTGTTGTGTACAGAGAACAAAGTCATCCCCAGCAGCTGAAATTCTGTGAAAGGCTTTATCATGACAGAAACCAATATATTAAAGTAAAAAATATCTTAAAACCACAGTAAAAAAAGCAAGACCAATTTGGAAATGTCAAAAAGTCACCACTAAAAAAGGCTGCAACATGATTAAATTATCCTGAATGTAAATGAACTGCAACCAACTTGCTCAAAATCAGTATTAAAGCTGTTTTTAAAAAATAATTCTTACTATTTAAAACAAATCCTTGGGCTTCAATTTAGAATTTTGAATGCTTACAGAGAAAAAGAAATCCTCCCCATCCCTACAGCCCCTGATTTATCTAAGTCATGATAGGAGTCAAGCTCAGGAAATGATGAATTTCTCCAAGACATGCATCCCTCATACCAAAAATTCATCTCTTCATTCATAGGAATCCAATGAAATTACATCAGTTTCCAAACCTTTCCAAGAGAAAGATTTAGACCAGGTCTGTGGAAGCAGAGGTGTGTGAGAAATGTGATGGAAAATTCAATTATTATCAGCAAAACCTGCTTTTAACACAGGTTCCTTACCAGCACAGTGTTGCACCGAGTGACTGTGTTTATAATAAAGGTGTGGGGTTTTTTTCCTCTTAATTAAAAATTATCAAAGCTACTCTCCCACAATAATACAAATTCTAACCCCAAAACATCTCATACCCATAAAAATCTGTGGAGGTATTGACCAAGAGTTCAGAGTTTGTCCTGGCTAAACATTTTAATTTGACACCTGGCAGCCGAACAACCTCCCTCCTTCCACTGTGAGAACGCAGCAAGGTCAGCGAGTTCACAGCCACATCTGACTCCTTCCCACAACACTCAATTCCCACCCACACAAGGTCACTTCCACCACAGAGGAACTGGCAGTGTTGATTATGGTTGGACACGGCGATTTTAAAGGTTTTTTCCAAGCTGGATGATTCTCTGATGTAACAGTGGCCAGCAGTGACACAGGGCTGGAAGTGCTGCATCATCCACCTGCTTCCCACAGCACCTGAACTGCCATGGCCAGCTCTGAGTGAGGTGGAGAAGGAGCAGAAGGAGGACAGGATTGAGTCCAGATGGCTCTGGAATGTCTCCAGTGAGGGAGACTCCACACCTTCCCTCTGTGGGCAAGCTTTTCCAGCGCTCTCAGTAAAAAAATTCTTCCTCATGTTCAGGTGGAGCTTCCTGGGATCAGTTCCTGCCTGTTCCTGTTGTGCCACTGCTAGGCCCCCGGAACAGAGCCTGGGCCCTGCTCGGAGCCCTCTCTGCAGGGAAGGACATGGATGAAGTCCCCTCTCAGTTGTCTCTTCTCCAGGTTGAACAGCCCCAGCTCCCTCAGCCTTTCCTCATCAGGAAATATTGCAGCCCCTCATCATCCTCACAGCCTCTGTTGGACCCCCTCCTACCCTGAGGAGCCCAGAGCTGGACACAGCACCCCAGAGATGCCTCAAAGGGCTGAGCAGAGGGGCAGGATCACTCCCTGACCTGCTGGAAATGCTCCTGAGGCAGCCCAGGATCTTCTTGGCCTTCTTGGCACAAGGGAACACTGCTGGCCCAGGGACAGCTCCTTGTCAACCAGGACATCCAGGTCCTTCCCATGAAGTCAGACCGAGGTCTCTGTCCAGTGCTCAGGGTTGTTCCTCCCCACGTGCAGGACCCTGAACTTGTCTGTGCTGAATTTCAGGATTTTCTCTGCCCCTCTCTCCAGCCTGTCGAGGTCCCTCTGAAGGGCTGCACAATCCTCTGAGCCATCGGCCATTCCTAGTTTTGTATCATCAGCGAACTTACTCAAGGAGCATCAACCCCTTTGTCCAAGCCACTGCTGAGCAAGTTCCAAACACTGGGCTCAGTACAGATCCCCTGCGGGACACCACTAGTGACACGCCTCCAACTACACCCTGTGCCCCTCACACCGACCCTCTGGATCTGTTCTCCATTCCCCTCCTTGTTTGCAGGAACCTCAGGGTCATCTTCCCAGTCCCAGAGCCCCTGACAGAATCCCCGAGAGAGAACTCAGACTTCCAACCCGGCGCCTGTCACCCTGGGGCCGCCTCAGGCCGGGAACCCCGAGCCCCCAGCAGCTGCAGCATTAGGCCTCGGCGCCCCCACCCTGCGGCCTGCGGGGTAGCCCGGACGGAGGGCAGGGTTAAGACCACAGGACACCCCCGGAACCCTCGCCGAGACACCCCAAAACCCCTCGGGACCCCCCAAAATCCCCGCTCCCCCCCAACATGGCGGGTCCCCCTCGGGGGCCGCCCGAGGCACGGCGCCCCCTGGCGGCTCCCCAGAAACGCACCCCCCTCCCCCCCTTCTCCGCGCGTGCGGACCCGGTTGAGAGCAGGGCCGCGCCCACCGGAATGGGCCGCGGGGGGGCGAGGGAGGCCCGGCCGGTCCGCTCGGCTCCGCGACCCACCTGCCCTGGCCTGGCTGCGGAGGCGGGTGGCGAAGAAGAGAAGGACGGCGAGCAGCACGGCAGCGGCGGCGAGCAGAACCGCGTCCATCCCGCAGCACCGACCCCGCCCACATTACCCTTGGTACGCCCCGTCCCCTTCCCCTCCGCAAGGCCCCCCGCGCTCGGGCTGCCTCGCGGGGTGCCTGTGGCGGCGCGGCGCGGCGGGCCCGCTGCGATCGGGCAGGCGCGGCGCGGGCAGCCCTCGGGAGGGGTCCTGACCCGTCCCTGAGGCGGGCGCTGAGGGAGGGCGCGGAAAAAGGAATTAAAGGCGGAATTAAAGCAGGAGTCAAAGGGGAAATTAAAAACTCTGAGGCAAAACCAGGCGTGAGCATGGTGCCCGCGGGTCTGGCTGCCCTGCACGGCTGCTGCGGGCGGCTGGTGACGCGTCCGTCCTCCACACACGGCGGGTGGGCCCAGGCTGGGGAGATCCTCAGCCGTGACCCCGCACCCAGTCCAACCCAGGCAGGCCCTGACAGCTGTCGGGGTGTCCCTGGCAATGGTGAAACTTAAATTACACCTGCGAGTAATTTCTGTCTTTTGCCTTTTAGGTTTCTGGAATTTGGGAATGGGATGAAGCTGGAGCTGCCTGGCTCAGCAGCGTGTCAGGAGTGATGTCCTGACCTGGCCTGAACTAAGCGTGCCTCTGGCAAAATTAGATGGGCTGACATTGAGCTGGCCCAAAACCAGCTGTCTGATGCAGTCATCTGGCTTAACTTGGTAAAAATGGAGGAAACAAAGCTACGTAAAGAGAGCTGAAGCCTCCAGCATTGGGAGGGCTCAGCCTGGAGAAGAGGAAGCTCAGGGGGGACCTTGTGGCTCTCCACAACTCCCTGGCAGGAGGGTGCAGCCGGGGTGGGAGGGGAGGTCGGGCTCTGTTCCCAGGGAACAGGGACAGGAGGAGAGGGAACAGCCTCATATGGTGCCAGGGAAGGGTCAGGTCAGACACCAGGAGGAATTTATTCAGGGAAAAGGTGGTCAGGCA
>VZRR01011210.1:1769761-1960475 GCA_013398015.1 Oreocharis arfaki | reverse complement strand
AAATATAAATATAAATATTAATAATAATGTAAATATAAATATAAATTGAATATAAGTATAAATATAAACAAACAAATATGTACGTATATATATATATACATACACCCTCATGTTACATTTGTTAGTTCCTGAAACCCCAGTGAAGTCACTAAGGGTCAGATAATAAAACTAAGCTGTGTAGTGGTGGAGTTTTTCTTGTGAATACTTACATTTGTTTACATGGAAATCGGTCCTCTTAACTCAGAACATCTATTTTTTACAAAAAGTAATTTACAAAAATTAATTTTCAGTCCTAGGTTTGCTTGTACTTCTAGACATTTAGAAAATATTTTCCTCTCTATTTAAACATGTTCTTTTACTCTCAAAATAGAAATAGGGAGTGAAACGGAATTTTCTGTATATCACAGCAAAATTTGTGAAGAAGGCTCATGTAATCTTGTAGACAAAGTGCACTTGGATGTCAGGTAAGTATTTTTAACAAAATTGTAGAGGTAGTTTTAGAAATATCTAGCTAGACATCTGTGATATGTAGACATCATAAGATTAGTCATCCTTGATGAGCAAAAAGGTTCTATTATGTGGTTTTAGAATAAACTGAGTACATTAAAGTCTTGTCCTGTCAAATTCAAAGGGGAAATCAGTGGGATTGATCACGTTAATACATTACATGAACAATTCTTTTAGATGGGTTTTCAGTAAGACAACAGGCTGGACCATGCAGATATTTTAGTCCCTTGGAAACCGTCCCATCTACATTTCAGAGGTAAACATTTAATTTGAAAACCCGTTTTCTCCAGAATTCAATCATTGTATCATTGCCAAAGATTTTGAATTTAATTACTCTATGACCATAAACTTGACAATACTTGCTTGTTCAGATCCTTAATCAAATAATCCTACCAGAACTTATATTTAATTCAGTTTGCACTGTTTCTTATTGAAGTTAATCCTTCATACAGTTTGAAAAGCTGTTACTTCAATAGCCAGCCATGCACAGAGAATGCAGAAAGGAAAGTTTATCATTAAGAGTGTTAGTTCTACAGATATCACCATCAGCTTTCATAAGCAGATAAAACCTGGTAAAAGTTTGATTTCCATAACTGCTCAACTTTCTGCTATCAAAATATTAACTTCTACGAAACGAAGCTTTGTAATAAGTGGAATATTGAAATTCTGTCAGGAGTTCTGAAGTTTTCACAATGATTGGGCACACAGCCAAAGAGAACACCTTTTGCATTATGTACTTTACTATAATCAAACTTTCAGTAAATTATGTAGCTATTGAAGCATAAGCATATATCCATGGAAAACCTGAAAAATTAACATTTATTTAGTTATTTTAACTGAGGAAATTCTTAAGATATTTTTCAGAGCACTAAACCCTGGGGTTTTTTTCTGCTTGCCAATGAATAAATAAAGAGTGATTAATTTATATTATACAACTTAAATATGTAAACCTTACAAAAATAGTATGGTTCATTAACTCTAATTTCAAGTTTAGGTATTTATTTGAAAGCCTGTCAAAAATTAAAAGGCCTAATGACCAGCTTCTCAACCCTTTTAAACTAATGAATCTCTACGGAAGTCGATGTCAGTGGGCATTGGGGAAAATCTGGTTGCTACTACAGGTATAGTTGAAGAATGCTTTTTTCAGTCAGCTGACATCCTTATCGGAGAAATGAAGCAGGAAACATTTCCTTAACAGTGAAAGAGAACAAACCTAGTGAAAAACAAGCAAGGCACAGTCAAAGGATCAGACATCAAATGGATGAAAATTGTCCAAGCTCCATTAAAAATAATGTCACTAAACACCAGCTGATGTTCAGGACCTCACTTCTTTAATTAAAGTTGATTCTAAGATATAAAACAAGGACCACTATCAGGCTTTCTGTCTTATTGCATAGGTCTTACCTGCACTATTTTAATCAACTGCGTCCAAACTGATCTTAATAAAACTAGATTAGCATTCATCAACATAGGGAGGAAGCATAATATAAGAAAAACTTATCCTTGAATCATAAAATTATTTTCATTTACTACATGCAGAGGAAATATTCAACAAAGTTGAACCTTTCCTCAGCTCCATGGCTGTAATGTACCTGAGGCCTGGGAGCTGCCTGAACATATTAACAAACTGGACTATTTTTTTTTTTTTTAATTTTTGAGTGGACAGAGAGACATAAAGCCAATTTTGTTCTGAGTTGTTCAGGATAGATACCTAAGAATACAGAGCAGCACTATGCATGCTGAGGTGATTGCACTGGAAATACTGAGAATACAGTCTGGTCTCCTGGTTTTGTATCTCATTAAAATGTCTGTAATTAGAACCAGTCTCTTCATACATTTTTTAAAGCGATGGGTACACTATTCTGATCTTGGAAAAATCTGGATAATGCGAGTAGGAAAACCCAGGTTAGTTTTTACTAAGGTTAATTGGGGTGTGCCAGGAAGAATATCAGCTCAAAGGCTTTCCTAGGTGCTATGGACTTCTTTAAGAATCTATTCAGAAGAATTGCTTCTACATTCTATTGCTTCATTAATTTTATTTGTCCCCTGCTTTGCCTAATGTAGAAATACAAAACTGTAACATGTGGAATCTGTTTTTCTGTTTAAGCTGATAGAAACTCCTGTTTTTTAGTAAGGGAATACAGCCTGAGTCACAGTCTTCTAGAGGCCCTCAGACTGGACAATGTGACAGCACTACTTTTAACCTGGACAGAGCAGAGCTCACATATCCTCTCTATAGTTGCTTCATTTCACAGTGAGCAATTTATTCATTCAATTCAGAGAACTGTTTTAAGGTCGCTGCTTAGGGAGTAGAAAGTTCCTCTTTTCACCAACGTAAAAAGTCAGATAACATCTTATATTGATAAAGAAAGAAATGAAACTCTCTCTTAACCTCTGGTGAGCGAGATGATTTTCATCCCAATGGAAGTCTCCTCATACCTTTCATGCAGCGCATATCATCAGTGCTCCCAATAAAAGCAGTGATTTTTCAGCTAGAAAAATATTTGTCACAATTTATATGGTTCAAATAGGAGGTAGACTTAGATAGAGCAGAGCAATCTAATTTGAGCCACAGGTAGCTGTAACTCTAGAAATGTATGCTTTTTCATTATAAGACCTCGAGGGTTAAAGTCATGACTGAACAGCTTAAAACTCACTGAGATACAACCTGAGATAACAACAGAAGCTTTCTTTGGTCTACCATGATCTCTGATGTTAATGTGAAATAGATCATAGATGAAAGAGTAAACCCCAAAGAATTAATACATACACATGAGCTGATAAACTTGAAAAAAATCTTTTTTTCGTTTCTCCAACATTGTCACTTAAAAGATTTCAAATAGGTTTCAGTTCTTCTTTTTATTTTATGTTTACTAAAAAGATATATAAAGTAATGAAGTTATGACAAGTCTTTAAAAATTCAATTAATTTCTATTGTGAAATCATCTTTCAATAAAGACAAGAAAATCCACTACCAGGAATAAGACTATATTTTATCCCTACTTAGATAGCAGATATTACAGTCACAAACGTAGAGAACATTTCTGCAGGTCTCAATTTGAAAGTACGCTAATAAATCTGAGGAAAAATATACTTTTTCTTCCTGTAGAGTAGCTTATTAACTTGCACTGTGGAATCTGAAATGCAGTTTAAATAATAAATTGTGGAGCCTAGTATCTGCCCAAGATAAAAACCTAAAAGATACCCATTCTGTCTCCTTTTACTTTTATACAGCAAGCTAACGAGGCCAAAAAGCAAAGCAATAATTGTTTCTCCTGTACAGACAGTCACTGCCTGTTTCTTTGCATAAGTATCATTGAGATGTATGCACATATTAATTTCCTTTATTTAATTTCAACCCCCAAACCCATAAGGAAAAAAAATATCAGAGTACCAAGATCTCAGAAAAAAAAAGGAAATCAGAACATGAAATAAAGGGGCAATCCTGGGCTCAGTTTAAGAGCTGAAATCTAAAAAATTTTTGAACCAATATTAAAAAGTTGCTAAAATTCAGCTTTTTTTTTTCTTTTTTAACAGAGATCACACTTTATTTTTAATGTTCAAGTTTGAAAATGCCTTTCAAGTAGGCTTTACTAGATGCTTTTTTTGAGAATCTGGCCTTTCATTGATCAGTCTGCCACTTTTTTCTTTTTGGTTACAACAAACCACTGGTCATCCAAAAAAAAGGAATGTTTAAAGGACAGTTTTCAGGAAATATCAAGAGGTTGCAGTAAAATATTTGTCAGGATCTGTAATCTTAGAGAGGTATATTACATTTAATAACATGGCATATACATCACTATTGTCTTTATTAAAAATGTTTATTAACAGTATATTACTGTTTATCATTTGATTTATAAAGAAGAAAAAAAAACTTTATTGCTACAGAAATCACCTTGACATTTAATATGAATTTTAGGATGAAACAAATGTTTAATATTTTCTTTTGAAGCAAGTGAAGAAACATTTCACGATGCATGAAACTATGCCAGGCCTCAAAGTAAAAGTAAAAATACAAAAGTCTTGTGGTGCTGTATAGTGAGCTTTGTCCAAGCAAAGGTATGGAAACACTTCGAGACAAATTACACCCTAATTTTAATGAAATTGCACAGAAATAATTTTACTGAAAATTTTCATCACTATGAGATGTGGATATTCTTAAATTGCTTCTGGTTCTACTCTGATTTCGGAGTGCATGTTTGTATTTTCTAAACAGATTCCCTGCTGCATCTCCCCCTAAATGACTGTATTTCAGAGAGAGTTTATGTGCATGCGTGAATTAGCGTGCACATATGAATTACTCATATCAAACATTTGCTAGTTCAGAACTGTCCAAATTCAAGCTTGGAGTCAAATCTGACACTCATTGGCACCTGGACAAGAATATTAAAGCACATATTGTGTGTTAGCACCCAATTTGGCATAACTTTGCATATGTCTCCTTCTATAAATTTTCTCCTATGGATCAGCTTCCATGAACACACAACAATACAGGAGGGCAATGATATTTCTCTGTTTCCAAAATACAACAATATGCTTGTAGATTCTTAAAACAAAATGCAGGATAGATAATTTGCTTAGCTTTAGATGCTAATGTACAATATATTTTCCCATCTCCTCCCATTTAGTGAAATTACTCCAGAAGAAAAATATCCCTTTTTATTGAAGTATACCAGATTAAAGTGAATTATTAAAATGCATAAAACAAGACAGTAATGTATAATGTGGTTTGTGACAAAATGTACTGTAACCTTAACTGTAATTATATCAAATATATTGATTTAAATTTCATAATCAAATTGTGCAGGTAACGATCCGTATCTTTGGTAATTGAGTTGTGTGTGTAAATGTAATTATAGTAATGGTATAAAAATTTGATGATGCCATCTAGATTAGATTGAACTTTGGGTGTACTTTAAAGAATATTCAGGGATTCATAAAAAATCAGTTTATGTGGAACTATATCGTAACACAGGACTGATGTTTTCCTGAGAATGGAGTTTAATCCCTGCTAAAAGTGTGGCCAGAAAAGTTCCAACCAAGAAAGCATCTTCAAGTTGTATTCTGTTAAAATATAGGACACAGCTGATGAAAACCTTTGTAGAAGACAGCAACTTTGTTTCGTGTATAAACAATTTCAGGTTTTCCTGAATGGGCTTTTTTTGGCTAACAGCCCTTTTTATGGGTGCTGAGAGCTTCAGTGCTCAAAAACATTCTGAACTTCTGAAATAACCACCAGCAAGATTACATTTTGCAGTGCAGAAGGGAGAGGTGTTTGATGGTTCTCCACAGTGCTGGAATTATTAAAGAAATAACCAAAACACCCCACCCTTCAGCAGTTCTTCATATAGCTCCAAATGGTCAGTCATCTGAAATGAGAAACATACCCTGGCTTTGTTATCAAATTCTTTCTTGTAACGGATATAGTTATGGTAAGCAGTGCCTATAAATTTTCTATAATCACACATCTTTTTGGAACTTCTAGTTCTCAAAAAAATTTTTTTTGGAAGTTCCAAACAAAATTTTTAAGATCTGAAGTAAAAATTGAAAAGAAAAAATAAATTGAACTATATCCCTCTTTCTGGAGAAAATTCTTCCTTTTCTATCTTTTCAGCTCAAACAGACATTATTAATCTTAATGGTCTCTATATGTGTTTTTACATAGCAGATTTTGACTCAAAAGTACAAATAATTTTTTATGAGTTGATATGAATTTTCATTTACTTAATAGAAATATGCTGGACCCATAAAACAACTAATATTTTCTGGAATAACTTATCTCATCCAAAAGAGTGCTGTGATAGATTTTCCTCACACAAATGTATGTGTTAAATCCATAAGTAAATTCAAAAACGTATGAAAATGGTGCGTGTATTCCTTACTTCTCTAAATGTGCATTATTCTCACACCAACATCCTATGCTTCATTTGCTGCTGGCAGAATCATGCATCTAGCAGAATTTTAATTGCAGTATCGCAAAGGAGAGTAAGACTAGATTGTCTCAGTACTTGAGAATATAGATTAAAAAAAAATCTACTGTGCATAAATTCAGATTAATCAAATGGGTTACAAGAAGAAGTGAAATTCAAAAGAGGTAGGCAAAATTTGAATATGTGTATGGATAGTGATATGTGGTTGGTAAATATTCAGGAACTCAGAGTTTTCTTGGATCAAGCACATGAAGAAACACTGTATGTTTCTGTCATGTGATCATGAACATCATTCAAACACAAAAGAGAACTGTTCTGTCAAATTAAGAAAAATGCCATGGCACTCATCTGCTTTTTAAGGCAAAGGTGGCTATATGCTCATGGCAACATGTGATGAAACCAGAAAGAATACAGGATTGTTTTCTTTTTTATTTATTCTGTTTCTCTGTCTTTATTGGGAGAGGATATATTGTGTATGGGAGATGTAGGGGTACATCTTGTTTCCTGATATTCTCTGGATCATATCTGAAAAAAAAGGACAAATAAAGAAAGGTCAATAGAAAAGTCCTTCTGCTGCAAGGACAAAACGTTACTTATATGAACAAGTCTAACAATGAAAAGAGCAACAAAAAACCTTTTTCTGAACAGAAGTGAAGAATAGAAGGTGACAAGGAACCACATCTCATATTATTAGTTTGCTCAAAACTGTGACTGTGCTTTATTGTGGCTTTTAAGTAATTTTTTAAGGTTCTATTCATGTCACAGAAAAAAACCCACTGATATTGATTCCTGCTAATACAACATAAATGCTTCTCAGGTACATTAAAGTCAGTGACATGTAGTTTAGCAAGAGTATTTTCTCAGTTACAAGAATGCTTTGCATAAATCTACCTCTAGAAGGAGGGGGAGATTCCATCAGAGTACGGGCCAGTCTCATTCACACCATTGGCCAAAATTGTCCCTGAGTCAGAAGACATATGCTGGACACAGAATATCCCCCAGCCATATGCAAATAATACAATTAGTATTCATATTGTGTTTTTTCTTTAAAAAAAAATTAAGAAAGGTAATTAGTCCAATAGATGATAACACTTATTACTTCAAAACATGTGAGAGCTCCCAGCTACAGTCTACCTAAATTTCTATTCAGAACATCTAAATTTTTGAGATGTATTTTGGCTAAGAGAAATATGAATCACTAAAAGTTTGGGTTGCCTGAGTCTTGTCATAGCTGTGATTGCCCTGAACCCAGCACCTACAGGGAGAAGGTACTGATTCACCTGGTAATTATGCATATGTCAGAAGCTTAATCATGTCACTTGACAAGTACCGTAAAAGAGAACTAAGAAATACGTGCTTCTTAAACTCAGACACAGTTCTTAAACATCTCATCAAAAAAAAAAGTAGGACTGATTAACAATTTTTCTATGTGCTTAGAAAGTCTAGAGAACAGACGCATTTCTAAGTATTTGAGACAAAAAGTTAATAATTGGGAATGGTCTTACATTTGAAGGAGAACAGAAAGCAAGATTATTTGTTCGAGGAGCATTTGTAATTAGGCCTCTGAGCTCATATGTAACCACTGTTATGTTTTCCAGTGCTTTGAGAACTTAGACATTTTTACAAAGGTCAATGGAGTTATACAATGACATGGTACTAAACAAGAGGAAACAATTAAGAATCATCTTATTTGTCTGATATGCTTATGAACAAAATACGTTTTTACCCTCAATATCCCTTAAATGCTATGCTTATTTACATGCTAATGAAACAGGTATGTCATGATTACATCCCACTGTTTTTAAAATCTAGTTTAATTCTCAGAATAAAAAAAATTATCAATTAAGAACATATAAGAAGCATTAGAAATTCAATAGGAATGACAACATTCAGATCATCTTATTCTGATTGTCAAAATAATCTTGTATTAAATTGATTTTTCAGTGAAATGAGTGGATTTGACCAGAATTTTTTTAAACTTAATACCAGTTCATTTCATTTTTTCCGCCTCCGTAAGTCAGCAGTTGTCAGAAGCATAATGTGTTCTTCTTATGACATAATGCATTTGGATGTATTCATTTCTCTTTATTGATCTACTTACGAGTCTTAATAATGTAGAATTATCAGAATTTCTTTGTGAAGTAATAAGTGGAGTGCTTTTGTAGGAAGGCATTTATTTTGTGAGCCAGATGCAGAAACTCTAAGAATATCACTAATTGAGACTTAAAGGTATCAGAGAAAAGAATTATGAAAGGAGGAAAGCTGGCCTGAAGTGTTCAGATAGAAAAAAGAAAATTTAAATGTGGAAATGTCTATGTAAAATATTGATCTACACTTTATTAAATACATTTTGTGTGCAACACAATTGCGTGAGTCAAACTAGTTTTCTGTAGCTTATCCTAGAAAGAAAAGCTTTCTTTTAAGAATAAAATTATAGCCCTCAATTTCTTCATTCAAAAGCTTTCTGAATGAAATTCAAGATTACCTTTTTTTTTTTTCTGAAGCGGTTGGCTGTTCACAGCGCAGTTGTCTCCTAATTATACTTTAGATAAAAGAATATTTTAATGGTCTTGCATACAGCAAGCAAATAAAAACAGACAAAATTATCTGAAAGTTCTTGCTGATCTTTCAGTTTCAAGTGCTATTCTACAGCAAGCTAAAATGGAAGTTATGAATACTTTCGTTTCTGAGAGATGTTTAACTTCCACAGTATAAAGCTCTTACTATCCCATTCAGTAGAAATAATTTGCTGCTTTGCACACCTCCTAGGCATAAAGCTGTTGAAGAAGCTGTTCTTTAAAATACTGTAATCAGCCACCAGAACTGATTTCTAAAATCCACAGGTGTCTTTCCCACATGTGATTCCCACTTTTTGGAAGATTAATCTAAATTATTTAAACAATTCAGTAGATACGTGCACTTAGCCATATTCAGCAGTACTCATTTATTTCTAACTTTGATCTCAGCAGTCCCAGTTCAATAAAATACATAATCACGTAAGTGGTCATCAACATAGGGACCAAATAAACAAAAAACATAGATATGCTGCATAAGCACCTGAAGTGTATGGACATGAGAGCACTTACATCCTGGAAGACACTCTTAATTTAAGCTTTTGGGGTCTGAATCAAGCAGCTGGAAGGTGAAAGAAAGATTCATTCACATTCGGTGTTTTTTGTTTAGGGCTATCACTATGATGACTCAAACGTGAAAAATGTTCTGTTGCCCTATACACATTCATAAACATTTTTACAGCTCAGAGAGTGTGATTGCAAATGAAATATTAACACCCTATGAGAGAATGGAAACAGCTGAGGGTCATTATAGGGCTGGCAACAAAAATTATCTAATGCACTTTCTAGAAATAGTGAGAGAAAGTAAACCTGGGATATGAATATCAAATTGTTAATTGTTCAGAGCCATGCACATGTTTGCACAGTCCGGGGAGAGCAAGCAAAGGGTAACAGAGACTTACAAAACCATTGTCTGAATAATAAATACATATTTTCACATTCAAAAATTATATTTTAGGAAGCAAACAGCCACATGCACGGTTATTTAAGATTACTGTTTGGAGGCATTTGGGGGTTGCTCTCATTTATATGTTTGACTTTCATCTACTAGTAAAAATACAGTCTGGTTTATAGTACTTTTAGTCTAGTTCCTAATTGGGTTTGAGCTGCTGCCACTGGAGTCACTCTGACATCTAAGTGCATGACTAATGGGAGTTCCCTGGTAATTAGAGGTGATAGCTACCGTAAAAGTGTTGAAATTACAAGAATAGAAGTGGAAGCTTGGGTTTTAAATATTGTTCCCAAAAGTATATGTTCCCCAAAAAATTAAATTTTCCCACAATTCAGGAAATTCTTCCTGCTGTTAATCTGAAACCTCACATGTTCAGCCCAATTTCTACATGGTATTGCATGTCCACAATTCATAGTAAATGACTGAGTAAATTCACAGTACAGAACAGCATCCCATTGTCATTCGAGCTCAAAGGGTTAAGCGGTTAAGTTTACTTTGGTGTTTTTCTTCGAGAATGCTTTGGGATAACGATACACAGATAAAGATAAGCAGTTGGGAGATAATGCCCCCTTTTTGCTATATATCTAATAACTATTACTACAGCATAAAGAAAAGTAAATATTATGATAAAGAAGATACATTAGAAAAGATAGACAAAAGATCATATAATCAAATGGAATTACCAAGTTCACCTATTCAAAAATTTGGCTCAAAATAATGAATAACAATAACCTCTTCTAGGAAGCTTCTGATGAAAATCCATGGATAGAAATTTCAGATTTCAAATACCTTCAGAAGACCACTACTGTTTGGGTGGATGGTTCCGAATAATTTTTTTTTTTTCTAAAATGACTTGAAAGACACAGATGAGAATTTAGGTGGGTGGCATCCTCCCATATGCTTCAGAGACGTGTATTTGCTTTGCTTCTGCTTTTGCAATGCTTTCTCAGGGTGAAAGGCATAAATACCGTATTTACTTATTTATGCAATTATTCTCATTAAGACATCCTGTGAATGAGAGCTGTACAACAAGAGCAGCTCAGAAATTGGCTCTTCTATCGAGAAGTGTGGTATGTGAAAGTACAAATCTGAACTTCCCATTACACAGTAAATCACTGAGTTTTTGTTTTTTTTTCTTTTTAATTGTAAAGCTCTGTACCTTCAAACTGACGTGTGGAATTTTTAGCCTATGGTTAGGGCTGAAGTAAGGAAAAAAAACCAGCCAAAACCAATTACAGTTTCAATCAGAATAAATGAAGAAATTATTATTGTTTAGTTAGATATTGCTGATAAATAAAGATTATGCATTTTAACATTGCAACTGTCTTTAAAATATGTTAGGTTTTTAAAAAAATAGAAGGTCTAAATGGGTGAAAATATAAATTGAAAAATGAATCTTCTCCAATAACATTTTTGAAATAGCTGGATAAGTAAAATATATTTTTGCTATGGAAATGGGAATTACTGCTGCAGCGACTCTATCATTTCAGCAAAATCCTACCAATAAGTTACCATAGAGTTTGATTCACTGCTAAGTATTTCGAAGCTTTTCTAGAATGAAAGGCTGAGACAGCTGTAAAAATTGAGTCTCCACCAGTCCAGCTGATTCAGCAAGGAATTAGCCATGCTCAGGAAGTCCTTTAAAAGATATTCTATTCTGAGGCATCCAACCATGAAAATATGTGGAGCTACTGTAATTGAGCAGTGCTGAACACATGTCCACATATTAAATACTCTGATTTAAACTGTAGCACAAAATCTGTGCCTCACACTGGAGGCTCTCTGAACAGTGTTCCTATTCCCTTAGCTGTCGTCACAGAGCAATTGGGAGAAAGGATAAGGCTGTGATTTTGAATCCTGTGTTGGGTCTTTCAGAACAGCGTTCCATTCTGGCTTTAGAACACACCGAAAGGGCATTTTCAGGCTGTCCAACAGTACAAAGAGTGGGATGACCCTTCTCTAGGGTGCTTGTAGAGAAATTGCCGGTCTCGCACTCCTTCGTCTCCTCTTGAAGTGCTTAACCTTCTCTTCTCAGTTTGGCTCCAACATGCAATTATATACAATTACCAGCACTTTGATTGTAGTGTCATCAATTATATCAAGGAAAAAATTCTAACCTTTATCATTCTGGGGAATAAAAGTTGAAAATTTAAATGATGAAAGGAAAAAATAAAGAAAAGAAATTAAATATTATTAAATTCATTATTGTTTACTCAGCTTCAGGAACTATGTAGGTATGAATTCATGCTTTTTAACACCCATAAAGGTAGTAGCTAATAGACCTTCGGTCAAGTCATTGTAGTTAACACTACCTCATTACCCTGCTTCTCAATACAGCAACAAAAAGCATCTTTAAAACCCCTGGGGCACTGTCCTGAAGTCTAGAAATTCTAGTCTCTACTCTCATACTCTATATGATAAATTTAGAAGGAGAGTTATATTATTCTGATCAGCTCTACTGTAGTTTTCATACTTTCAGAACTGTCAGAATGTTTCAGCACCTCCTGTGCAAAAAAGGCAGTGAATGTGCAATCCAATTTTAACACACATTATTTCATCAACATGTTGGACTTTATAATTCAATTATCCCTTCAGTGCAGGTCCTGTAGCTAAGTTCTAGTGTGGATGTTTGTAGGCAAGACAATCATGAATTCAGCAATGGAGCTGTACAAATGGCACTCTCATTTTCATGGACTGAGGTCTACTTACACTTTTGCATAATAGGCCTATAAAAGCCAGCGTGCTTTATGAAGTCCCCAAGAAGTTTTCCACTTAGGCATGAACTTCCCCTGAGGAGACCAGAGTACTTTTTTCCTAGATAGAGTATATATAAAGATGCCAAGATTCATTAGTGTAGGTTAGGTAAACATTGCTGCAATTTGGTTTAAGGAATGCGGAATTGTGAAATCATTGTATGGTTATGTAGAAAGTAATATGCTTAGAAGTGGCCTTGATTTGGGGAGTTACACTAATTATGCAACCATGTTCTCTGTTCTGATCATGCTGTATCAATTGTCTTGATGGTCTGAGCCAATTTGGAAGGTATCTCTGAATAGAAATTGTTTTCTGTGCTTTCCATTTCCTAGGATTTTTTTATAAATGGCCTTTCAAATGGAATTTTCAAATAAATATGAGAGGGTTTAGAAGATAAGGCTTTTTTTTTTTTTCTAACATGCATATTCCTCTTGAATTTGTAGACATTAAAATTTAAATTTCACACATACAATTTTTAAAAATTGTTTTCAATTTACACTGCCAATTTATGAGTACCCGTGAATTCAAAAGTATTTTCAGGAACAAATAACAAAGTTCTCTTTTTATTCTTGTTCTCTAATCTGTTGGTGCCCATTTATTACATGAAAAAGAAAAACTCCATAAAACAGAAAAAAAAAATCTGTTATCCCTTCTTCCAAAATGTTTGCCGTGTGTGTGGGTACAGAGCCTGTTTGAATGTCCTGTCAATTTTTTTCTATTAGTAATTGATACCAAAATCTTCATTAAGCTGTGTCACAATCACTGCTGAATATGTCTAAGGTCCAGTTACTGTTAAACTGGACAATTTTTGAGCATTTTGCTTTTTCTTGTTTTAATTCTTCTTTGGAAGTACCATAATATGTTTTTGAGTGGTTTTCACATCCATATTTTTTTAATCAAAGCTTTCACATATGCTAGGATTCCTTCTTAATTCACTATGTCTTTTGGTCATAAAGTTGAAGGGTATTTGATTTCTCGTTAGGTGCTCGATTATGTTTCCTCTTTCTACATCATTGTTGATCATGATTCTTTTCATTTTTACTTCCCTAATTTGGAATGGATATGTACTATTGAAGGTTTGTTCTTTTTAATCTAATATTTTATTAAGCAAAAATCTATAGTAGACTTATTTGGAGTAAGATTAGACTAGAAAGCTAATTTTCTTCTTTCTATTTTTCCATCTTCATCTCTCCATTATCATCTTCCATAAGAGATCCTAAAGCAGAGCTATAGAAGAACATCGAGCATGGGTACTGCCAAGGAGACCTTTGGATATTCCTTCAGTCTCTTTCCTAAATCTGTTTAATCTTCAATCATATTTGCCTCAGTTAGAGCATTCTTCTTATCCTTCTACACCTACTACAGGGTGTTTTATTTAGAGCAGAATGAAATTAGACAGTGCATAATTTCTGAATTTTTTTTATACCTGATCATATTGCTAACACAACTTTTCTGAAGGCAAGATAGAGTAAATAGAAATCTTCTCCAATAAGGCAGCTTGGTTGAAGATTATGTGAATCAGAACACTTCTAATTCAATATTTAATTCAGTGCAAAGCATTTTAGTACACAATAAGGCTAACAATTATCAATATCATATCGTCATGTTCCATCATTTTATACATCTTACATATGATTTGTCTGCCTGGAAGTGTATCCTTTTTTTCACAGCTGTATTAGTTGATCTAATGAAAGACACTACCTTTCTCCTGTGAATTATCTCATACATCCTTAGACCTTTAAGATAACACCAATGGTGTTCCTGGTTGTACACTCTCAGTAGCTCCAATGAAGATTAGAGGTTAGAGTGAGTTCCATTGACAGAGCATATTTGGCATAGACATAATTCAAGCAATGAATTGCTGTACATTGAACTTGGATCTGCACATATACACACAAGTTTGCTAGAGGAAAAATAAGACTTTGTTCCATCATGATGTTCTTATTCAAGCATAGGTGTCATTCTCTTTTTCCTACAGCTTGTATTCAAGCTATGCAAAGTAGTAAAATTAGATGAAAATCAGATCTTTTTATTTTCAACAGTGTAAAATGATAGACTTACGACTGGCTGAGGTATCAGTGCCTTTTAGTTATTTTCTCTGAGATACCACTTTTACAGCAATTCTATGTCCACTGAATTCAGCAGAATTATTTTCAATTTACACAATGCGAGAGAAGAACAGGGCCTTTACTTGCAGATTTCCCATCCAGCAGTTTATTGGGCTCTCATATTCACATGCATATGTACACACGTAGATATCGATATGAGCATGTAAAGAGTCCTTTTTACTTTTTCCAGGTTCTGCTTATACAGATGTTAATTTGCATATTTGGAAAAGGTAGCTTTCATCTTGGAGAAGTGGGGAGAAAAATCATAAAACACATCTCATTTTATAACTCTTAAAGCCTTTACATGTTTTTGTTCTACAGCTGAAATAAGAGGGGGGGGAAATCCTTTTCTCATCTGTCTCTGACTTCAGTCACATAACTGTTCACAAAATAAATGTTATTCCTTCATGTCAGTAGGCTGTGAAAGTGAGGCTTGAAATGGCTGCCTGATTACAACCTTAACACCAACACCTCCTTAATCAACACTCCTCAACTCCCTCCAAATAAGCTCTCTATGATGTTATGATTTATTATATTGACTATGGCTTTTTTCCATTTTGCTTTTTAGGATGTTGAAGAAAGTTGTAATTTAGTTCCTCCCCACCCCCTGCTTCTCCTTAGTGAAGTGACTGCCTTTGATTAGATTTGCTAGGATTTAGTTCAGAGGGAATTTATTTTTATTAAAGTTTAGAAAAGGAAAAAAAAAAGAAAAAAGTGTGAGTCTAAAAGAATAGGCATTAATAGGTTCTCTGCCAAAATAAACCAAAACAAAATCCACAGTATTAGATCTTTGATGTAATTTCCTTTAATATTTTACTTACTACTTAAAAGATAGCAGAATTTTCTGCTCTCCTAGCTTCTAAATTTACTTTTTGAGGAAAACCTTGAATCAAAAAGATAAGACTTCATAGATTTTTGAAGCAGAAGAGGCAATTTATTCTCTACAGTATGTTCCAGAATGAACAACTATTTCTCAAGAGTTTTTGACCAATTATAAAATGAAACATGCCTTCTTATTTTGAACAATATGTTCTTCCTAGGTGGAACAGATTACTTATACTAAAGGAAATATTTCTATTAATAACTATCAGAGCCTAAGAAGAGCTGCACTACATCAAAATACTATTTTAGAAATAAGAACATAATCAGAAAATATTCCACACAATTACAATCTTCTGCAATACATTATTAGCTGTAACCTTGATCCCTAACCCTGTCATATAAAAAGTTTACCTGTTGGGCATATTATCATCTATCATTTTACAATGTGATTTTCTCTCCTCAGATTCTATTGCATATATTGTTTTGATGCTTTTGAAACAGATACACAGTCAGACAAACCAATTATATTACTCCTTGCCTGCTAAGGATAAAAAATGTTATGAATCTTAGGCTATAGGTGACTTACTTAGCTATCTAAGGATGGAGAAAAGGTTTTAACACCTTTTTTTTACATGCTATTTTTGTGACTGTCAGCATGATAAAAATGTTTTTTGTTATTTGCTGTTAAAGCTTTCGTGCTGGATTGTAGTTGCCATCTCTACTTCGTTTGGGAAATCAGGCTTACCTCAATCCATTAAAATTTGGAATAAGTGTAACAATTACAGTTGTAAAAACAAGCTATTAATGTCATATGTGCAGTGTGATTTAAACATGCAGTTCCACTGGAATAAAGTTTACTTGCAGATGGCATTATGATGTCAAAAATTATGCTTTGAAACAAATTCCTGAGAATATTACACCTAAACATTTCCACACTTTGCACGTTCATTGTATGATTTTGGGTTTTGCAACCACTTCCCCAGGCACCCCCTTCCAATGCTTGACAGCCCTTTCGGTGAAGAAATTTTATCTAATATCTAATCAAAATCTCCTCAAGTGCAACTTGATGCCATTGCCTTTTTCCTACCACTTGTTACTTGGGAGAAGAGCCCAACGCCCCCCTGGCTGCACCCTCCTTTCAGGCAGTTGTAGGTAGTGATAAGGTCTCTCCTGAGCCTCCCTTTCTCCGGGCTGAGCCCCGCCAGCTCCCTCAGCTGCTCCTCACAGGACTTGTGCTCCAGACCCTTCCCCAGCTCTCCTGCCCTTCTCCAGACTCACTCCCTCACCTCAGTGTTTTTCTTGTAGTGAGTGGCCCCAAAATGAACACAGGATTTGGGGCCAAGTACAGGGGGAAGACCACTTATTTCCAGTTACATTTCTTATAACATCCATATGAAATATGTATAGTTTCTATCTGCCTCTGTTTATATAGGTACTTTAGAGAGAACGTTCGTATTTACTGTACAATTTGGAAAGTTAATGGGAATAGGAAAATAACATAGACAGGAGTACTTTAGCATTCAGAATCAGCCAAAGGTATCTGTTTTATTACAAGACTTAAAAAGGATGAAAACTTTGGTTATAAGGAAGTATCCAGAATGAGGATAAATACAGGTATTTCAGGTTTGGTTCTAGATGTAAAAATTTGTCCTTGCTTTGACCTACTGTTTGGATATTTCAAGGATTTTATAACATTTTCAATGTCACCTAATATATCGATTAATAACACCTGCTAATCTTTTTTCAACTCCTTTTACAAGGTTTTTAAGTATGCTGAATTTAAGGCTTTTTGCTCAACCTTTCCACCCTTTAGGGATATATCTCCTAAGGAAAATATTTAATGACTTGCAAATCAGAAATATTTGTAATGCAGAAAGAAAATCACTTCAAGTTTTCCTGAATAAATTACATGCAAATGGGTCAATTACATAATACGAACAAAAATAATAACAACAAGAAGAAGAACCCTTCCCTATTACATTGTGATACAAAGTGTTACAGTGACAAAGGCTAGAAAATACAAAGATGCAGCACAGGCAAGACACAGCCATGACACAGATGTCAAAGTCTTGGGATTAAATTCCAATTGTGTGTCTTCTTTTGCAAAATGACTCTCAGAATTCTTAGTCATCTAATTCTGTGAACTCCCTGTTATTACAGTAGCATCAAACTATTGTAAGGAGAGCTGGTTCTCCTTCAGGACAATTCCATTTTTAACCTGTTAATAGGCTGTTCCATGTGCGGTTAAAATTCTTTGCTAAATGTGTAGACATTAGGCTAAGAGCTAGGCTTTGATTACAACTAAAATAAAATAATGAAATAAATGTGTTCAATTAAAATTTTGGTGAAGCAAAAATAAAGTAAAATTATATCTTTGGTGGGATGATACTCAATATATTTCTCACTGTATAAATAAATAAGGCAGCAGTCTATCTAGATTATAATGACTTAAAGGAGTCTCTAAAAACCTTTATCTTTTTCTGAAAAGGAGATGGAAGACTGCTTCTTCAAAGAGAAGATTGAAGATTATTAGAAGAATGCTATATGAAAATGATACATGGAGATCATCCTTTCTTCTCAAAGAAGCCAACAACCTATCCTTCAGAATTCCTCTGCTTCCTGCACTCCTCCCATCTGACAGCAGGTTTAGTAATAGGAAGAGCCAGAGCAGAGGCTCTCAAGTCTTTGGGATCCTGGCTGAGCCTTGAGATCTGACAGTGGAAGTGTGTGCACTGACTTCTGTGCAAGAAACTTCTGTATAATGTTCCTCCATGCAGAGCCTCATAGTCCCAGCTTCAAGAGGAGCAGCCCTATTTCAAGGAATAGATAATATGCATAATCATCTCTTCAGTCAAACACATTAACTGCTTTTAAGATTATCGATTTTTAGTTCAGAAGCTAAGAAAGAGGAAAGGCTAACACGCAATTGTGCAGCAACAGAATAAATCTAGGAAAAGGGAGAAAGAAGGAAAAGTAACCACGAGAAAATTAAGGAAAAGAAACATATATGCCTAGAAAATAAAATAAGACAAATTAACTATGAAATTGTTCCTTAAAGATAGGGAGTAACTGAAAGTAATGTACCTGGGAAGCCTCAGTCTTCCAGTCAGATGACCAAAGTACTCGCTTAAGGGAATCAGTTAAAGAAGGAAAGTGAATCACAAGAATTGTGGATACTGGCAAAACCTTTTTTGGTGGGAGGTTCTGTTTGCTTTTCCCTCTTTGCAATCATGAAGAAAAGGAAAGGAAAAAGGGTACCTGATGATTTATGAATGAACGGGAAATTAATGAACTTGCCTTAAAATAGAAAATAGAGTATTCCACTGCACTTCCTTTGGCTTTAACTTACAATATGCATGAATTGGGTAATATTTGAATTGACCAGCTAACCATTGCAAGTGTATAGATGGGGAAAGATAGTAGCTGGTTTTAAAATGTCTGTTTTAATATTGTATATTATTTGGGAGTAAAATCTAAAGTTTAGACTACCTTTCACCCGTACAAAAACCCAGTGATTTCTCTGTGCTCACCCTTAAAAAGGATTTCAAAGCTGCATGTTAACTAATGCTATGTCAGATAAGTTAGTAACCTAAATATACTCTTTTGAGAAGAATGTGAAATCTTGCTCATCATTCATTCACCTAGCAAAACTGATAGTAGTGCTGAGGGCTGTATATGTGACCTATTACTGCACATATAATGGCTATCATTTCTGCTCTCTGCAGATTATGAATCAGCCTTTAAATCAATTTTTTGCAAAGCTGAGTGGAAAGCAAGCATAAGATAAATATCTGTCCATCAATTTCAGATAATACACACTCAAATGATGTTGGTAGAATTGTCAGGAAAGCCATTGGTCTTTGCAGTATCATGCCTAGAACACCACTTTTAATTTAGTGCAAGTATTTGAAGCGGTCCCCAGAAGTTACCTGCACACGACTTCTCCTCAGGATGCAAACAGAGTGTGCCAGAAGCTAAGTCAGCACCGTCTGATGAATATGCCAGGACTGGCACATGGCCCATTTTCAGCAGTGTATTACTGCTGCCTCCCTGGCAGTGCTGCCATGCTGCCTTTGCCTTCTTCACCTCACACAGCAGCCCTGGGGAGCCTCTCACAGGCTGTGGCACCGAGAAAGGGCCTGGTAGTGGTTAAAGCCCATCTCTGAAATCACCAAACACGTGCCTCCAATGCAAGTATTTTTGGTATCTAATATGAAGGTTTTTCCTATTGTTGGACTAGATGGAAGATGATCTACTATTTCTGAATTACTGAATTTTTATAATCTTTTTGGGGTTTACTCAGATGGTACATTGATGAAACATTTTATAGATTTTCCTTCTTTGTAGACATACAGAAATATTAAGACTGCTGTAACAGACACAGAAGATTAGTAAACAGACACAAAAGTAGTTACCACAAGATATGCTTAGGTGTGAGGTTGTTTAGTGAATTTGCTACTTGGCTTTAAGTTGTAGCTCTATGCATACTTTTGGAGTAAGGTTTTTGGTGTCATTATTCGTATATTAATTTCAGTCATCACATCTCTTCTCTTTGACAGGGCTTAAATAGGTTTGATGATTCGTTTAAAAAAATTTGGAAATATATAAGCTGAAAAAATTGAATGGTGCAGAATTAGTTTTCCAATAATGTTTTAAGTGCTCTGGAAATTAAAGGAGTTTGTAAATTCAGTAAAAAAAGTGTGTAAATTCAGCACCTTTCACAGAAAACAGATTTCTCCAATTCTAAATACATTAGTCAAAGTCTAAAATTTATTTAAAACTTATTTAAAAAAAACCACCAAAACCCAGAAAACGCAATACCTGGAACCTTGTGCACTCAGATTTAGCCTGAAGTAAACTTTTATAGCTAAGTAATAAACAACTGAAAATAGGTTATATAATAAAAGTGCTGACACCATCTTAACTACATCCTGGAGTTGCAAACAGCGATGTTATAATGAGTCAGACTCATTGTGTCTTTCTCAGACATGGTTTCATTTTTAGAACTTCTATACTGCTGATGGCCCACATTTGCATTACATAAACTTTCATGATGAAATATCTTACCATTTCATCTGAAAAGTATGGAACAGAGATCATTTTTTATTTAATTAGTTCTGAGTTTGCCTAGAGGCTTTAGGAACTAGAAATTTTTCAGGCTTGTTTTTACAAATTAATTGTGAAGTAGAATCTGTCTTTTCTGTTTCTCCATCAAGGTAATGTGCATTTATCTTTTTTTTTCCTAATGAGCTCTTTCTGATAGTCAGCTGCTTTTTCTGCTGTATAGTTCACTGAGGGCACCATGTTATCTGCATTATTCATTATTGCAACTGTGGCATACCTTGGTGGGAATCTAAACAAAAAACAGTTTCTAGGCATAACTCTAAGTCTTCTACAAAAATCATGAATTATGTAATGCACAAATCTCTTCACAATAACATCACTTCCTTCTCTGTCAAACCAGCTATTTTTATTTAATATTGCTCATCTGCCATATGGACTCCTGTATCCGAGTTAATTATGACACTGAAATATTGCAATACTCTCTGAATATGTAAAATAATTATCCAATTAAAACTATTTTAGAATACCTCATATGCAAAATAATTTTATACAATTTTCCACATCAAGAAAAAGAGGGGTTTTTAATCACCAAAACATTACACAAATACCCATATTTGTAGTTGCTCAGAGTGCTCTACATGGAATTAAACATGCCTCAGTGAACAAATAGTATCATTGCTTGAGAAAGCCACAGTAGATGCAGCTACTGCAGAACAAATATCTATAAAGAAAGAGCTACATAACTCTTTATTCCTGATTGCTAGTTCTACTATTCTTACATTATTCTTAATGTTACATATGTATGCTCTATGCTGTTGAAATGGGCAGCATGTGGAAAAATATTCTGAGCTTTTAGACTTGTTCAATGATTAATATTGCTGAAATGTAGGAAGATTTTTTTCATATGAAGAGGATGGTTTGCCTCCAGGAGGAAAATATTTATGTGGTTAGACATGTGTTTTTTATGATGAATTAAAGAAATCATTCATGGAGGCACCTAGCACACTTTCTGCTAAAGCATAAAAGCGTGATATGCAGCACACTGGAAATCAGCATAAGCAGTAGTTGGTAAATAGCCACATGCTGCTTGCTGGTTTGACATTTGCTGAACACTGCATCTGACTCTGTGTATTCAGAGAGTGCTCCTTAATAATAAAAGCACAGAGTTGCCTTCAGAAATGTCCTCCAAAGGACACTGTTCCTGTTGTGTGAAATGTGCTCTGCATTATCAACCGCATCTTGCTTATGTTGCTAATTCAAAGTGACCAAAGTCTTAGCATAACATTTTGTAGCATCCTGGTCACAAAAAGGGATTTTTTAATTCATCGTGAATCTGTCGTAATGGTTTGCCGCATCCATACAAAATCCTTCATAGGGATCAAGTCATCACTTTTCAACAGAACATCCAGACTGTGGGAGAATATACACCGATAACCACAATCATAGTCTCAAAAAAGTCTGATTGGTCATTAGAAGCTATGCTGAGCTTTTCCTCATGTTGTCATCACTTGACTGTTTATTCATAATAACACAATGAAGGCGTAAAATATGTTCAAAGAAACAATCAGAAGGAAAGGGATGGTACTTCTGGTATCTTCTCATGCCACAAGTTCTTAGTAACTGTATGTTCTCTCCATGTTAGGAAAATTACTGAGTGGACGTATCTGTAAATGGCTAATTTTATTTTCCTATCCTAATTGATAACTTCCTTTTCTTGGGAGGCCAATTAATAATATAGTTGGAAAGTATCTTCTAAGGTAC
Organism: Oreocharis arfaki; assembly: GCA_013398015.1. Lineage (NCBI taxonomy): Eukaryota > Metazoa > Chordata > Aves > Passeriformes > Paramythiidae > Oreocharis > Oreocharis arfaki. Next base: position 1,938,004 of record VZRR01011210.1, on the reverse strand, counting down.
ACTCTTGAGAGCGAAGAAAGGCAGAAGGCTCTGATGAAACGAGAAATGTTTGAAATAAAGTACTGATGATGTAACGCATGGGGTCATTTGTAAGCTTTGGTTCTATCTGTCACTTTGATTAAGAGGTGCAGAACAAACACATTTAAATGTGTCTGTAAGGCTACAAGCATCATCAAATACTTCTAGTAAGATCCTTAGCACTGCTATTAAAACACTTGATCAATGAAATACGAAAAATATATAAAAACTTTTACAAACGGTCCAAAGGCAGAGAGACATTTTAAATAATGAAAAAAAGAGAGGTTGCTCTTGCTGTGTGATTCTCTTTGCTTTTGAAATGGAGTGTAAAAAGATAATGCACCTTTTAATAATGGCACATGCTAGCAAAGAAGCGTATTTTATAGAAAGTGTAACTATCCTAGAAGTAGTACCAATGAAAAAGGAGTGGCATTACGAGGGATAAGCAGATTTACTTGATTTCACAAAACAAAAGGCAAATGTAATACATATGTAAATGAGATAACTTGGTCAGCATAGGCAGTTATTTTGCACAGGCCTTACCTCTTTAGAGACACTTTTCATTTTATTGTCAGCATCCTCCATTAAAGAAGAATGATACGGCTTGCAGTAACATCAGTGCAGAGAAAACACATGTAAAGGCTGTGTTACTGTGATAAATGGGTGAGGTAGGTACTTTTTAATGCCTTTAATAAAGATGAGACAAAATGTGCCCTCAGCAAGCGCAAAGTGTGAAGAGCTGGCAATACCCTGGAGGGAAAGGCTCAACAGACTGAAGAAATGGCCTGACAAAAGCCTCTCAAAGGTAAATGCAAAGTCCTGCACCAGGAATAGCATAAGTCATGCAACAATACATGCTGGATAGGAAGCACCTTTGGATAAAAGGACATGTAAGATCCCAGTAGACAACAAGATGTACATGAACCTGTAATGTGTCCTTGTGGCAAAGAAATCCAACCACCTTAGCAAAAGTGTTGCCAGCAGGTGAAGGGAAACTTACTCTGCTGCTTCTCAGCACTTGTAAGACTTGTCTGAAGTATCGTGCCCAATTCCAACCTCCAGCAGAGTGGCACAAAGATGGAGTGCATATTGTGCAGAAGAAAGTTCGAGAGACCATTCCCTAATTGAGATGGTTGAAGGAAGATCTTATTAATGCCTTCATCTACATAGAAGGCCATGGAGAAGGTGAAGCCAGATTCTTCTCAGAAGTGCACAATGATAGGATGGGAAGGATGGGCACACAGTGCTTAAGAAATGTTGAGAACACACTACGAAAAAGAAATCAGAAGGCGGCTGCCAAAACCCGAAATAGCAGCTCAGCGATTGTGGAATCTCCATCCCTTGAGATCTTCACAACTCATCTGGGGCAACTTGATATAGATTATCTCTACTCTGAGCTGTGAGATCAGGTTGAAAGACTTCCAGAGTTCATTTGCATCTTAGGTTACACTATGAAATTATTCCAGCACCAGGAAAGATTTTCAAACAACTGACTCTATTAAGCTGTGTATCTCAGAACGGTCACAATGTATAAGTAATACGGAAGAAACCAAATGTTGACAATTGAAGACACTAGATCTGAGGAAACATCCAGATTTTGGAAGCTTGAGCTAGATATTTGGTCTAGATGCAACACACACATTTCTAACATCACAGATAATTAACAGCTAGAAAAACATTGTGGTGGAGAACTGTATTAATATAAATCTTTAAATAGGCAATAGATTTTTTTTCCTAAAGATAACCTGTGGTTAAAATGAGAAACAGTTCAGGGAAGTGCTATGTTTTCCTTTAAACAAAGGGTCGGGTTATGTGATCACAGGGGTTCTTCTGGCTTTAAGGAAAGTGAGTCTGTGATCTCCAAGTCTTCTTTAGCATCATAATGTATATGACACTCATGTTCCAATTGAGCACTCACGTCTTCAAAGTGATCCCCTATGGATTGTCCAGGACAAAGATAAAGATGAAGAAAGCTTTTGAACACGTCTGAATTGGAGCTGTCTTTTTTATCTTTTAATCTAAAGGAAAATAACTTACCAAATGGGTAGATCTGAGGTCAGAGACTTTCTTGAAGCGACCATTACAGATATTCTCCCTAACTCTGAGCCACCGGCACAGTCAGCTGTAATTATCAGCAAGGTTATTATGCATCAACAATGACAAGCCTGTATTTCTACCAACAAATACTTGAGCTTCAGGGGTATCCTAAATTAGCTTTTTTTTCTCCTGTTGAGACCTTGAGAATCAGAGAATACTTTGGACCATGAATGAAATATCCAGCAAAGAAAAACATATGTACCAGAAATAGTGAAAATACTTCTGTTGGAAAACAGAGTGTAACAGACCTATTTTGAAAATCTGAATAAAATTCCACACCAAATTCTGTTGAGTATTTGAGCATTGATATTTATACTGTAGGACCAGAATATTTTCTATGCTTAATAGGCATTCTCCAGCTCTTGAAATAAATTATGAATTTTCTCAGAAAATGTGGAATTCAATATCTAGATTGTTATGTTAGAATTTTTTGGATGTACTAACCGTCTTTTTACTGACCATTATCTGTCTGTAATAACGGGTGTGAATACATCTCATACCCTTCATAGGCTGTCATGCCTTCAACACACATTGCAAAGGCATAGCAGTGTATTTTAAGCACTAAGCCATTAATCTGTTATGATAGAGTATAATCCAGTACTAACATGAGTAGTATTGTTATAACTTACCTCAAAGTGTTTTACATGTAGTGAAAAGTTATTTAATGGACTAGATCTCTTATTTTTTTCTAGAAGATTGCATATGCAGTGATAAAGTCTATGTACCCTGAATTATTTGACAAGGGACTGATCTGGAAATAGTTGCTGGGGGCCTCTTTCAGCTCCTGTAAAACTCAAAAGAGACAGAAGAGAAAATTGGATGAGATTCAACTAAGAAAAGGGTGGTTAATAACATGCATCCCTGATTACAAGGAAACAGCATATTTGACACTTTCTTATTTTCTAAATCTAATATAAACAATATTAATAGTTTTGATTAGGACTTTTTTTTCTGCAGGAAAAGAGAAATTTTGTACAACAGATGCAGTATGATGTCAAATAAATAATACTTCAGGTCCTCCAAGATGAAACTCTTCTTGTTAATCTTAGGTATTCCAAAGGGGCCTACATTATCAGGTCTTTATATTTTGAGCTAATAGAGGCATAATACTAGAGCAAAGCAACAATGGAAGAATATACAGCCCCCTGTGGCTGCAATTGAAGCTCTAAAACCCTGTTTTTCATTTTTAAACTGTTCCTCTGGGCATAGGTAATGTTCAAAGAAGCATTTTAAAGAGAAAATGAAACTCTAAAAGCTTTAAAATGCAGTTGCAGGAAATCCAAGATGTTTTCTGTGACAACTCCTGTCTTACTGATAGTCTTATGGGAAACAGCAACATTCAGAGCTGCTCTTGTTACACCACAACATTTTAGAAAGGTTGGCCATGCCTTTCTAGAGGATCACTTCAACTTTGAAAAATCAAAGTCCTTGCCATGAAAACAAAAAAAATCCAAGCTATATTTGGGAGAAGTTTATTCCAACTGGAACACCAGAGCTGTTGAAGATGAAGGAAAAAAAATTAAAATTGCAGTAATGTAGAGCATATAAAGCAAGTGTAAACAGGAGGAAATCTGTTTCATCTTGTGACATTCTTAAAATGGTGCTGTCTATGCAATGCCTATGCCCAGAGTTGGGTGAAGAACTGAGGACAGGGACTGCACACCAGGCAGGTGCCTAAGCAAACATAGACTAGAAGTGGACACGGATGCAGACAAAATCTTTCAGATCTTATATCTGTGTCTGGTTTTTGGACAAAACTAGCCAAGCATTGCCACATTGTGAATTTTTATTCTCAATTTCTATCTTAAACATTATTTGTGAATAAATAAAGGAAAAAGAGCCTTGCAAGTTTTGGATTTGCAAGCTTCTTGGGATTTCTGAGTAATTATTAAAACACTTGAAAACTGTAGAAATTAGAAACTTTCATGATTTCTCGGCTGACCACCTTCTGAGATCATCCAGATTCCACTGGGAGCTTTCGCAGTATGACATCATTCTTTCGTCCCTTTGGTGCAGATTCTTAATCTTCAAAATCAACTTAAAGCAGCAACGTCAGTTTTCTATTATTTTTCATCTTTATGAAGTCTTACTGAAAGAAGAAAGAACCAGTTAAGCACAAAATTCACTCACAGAGGAAATGAGAGGAAGGCGTATTAACAGCATGATCATAGTTGCCTCATTTCTTTGAGAAAAGATGGCAGTGATGGTAGAACATTATTTCTGACACCAAGATGAAACTGGATAAAAACAACTTTGAGGCAAACTCTGTTTCAAAACCATTCAAAACTCTTTATGAAGTGATCTTTAAATTCTTTTCCATCCCAAATAAATCCTAATTTGTACACTAATCCCTGTACAACTGAGGATGTGTAAATGAAAGTTAGTCATATATTAAATGCCTGAAATGGAAAGTTTCCATTAACTGTACAGCCAGACACAAGGAAATAAAAAGTTGGGACTCAAAAGTATTTTCTACAAGGACACACCATTACAGGATAAGAATTTCAAACTGAGATAGAGGAGAAAAAAATCCTCTGAAATACGTTTATCAGTGAATGACCCTGATCAGCTGTGCTCCATCTGAGGAAGATCATTACTGTAGACGTCAGGGTACTGTAGGAGACAGGTTAAAAAATGGGTTTCAGATTATTGACACTTACTTTTTTATTAAAGTTTATTTACAGCTGGGGATAAGAGCACATAGGCCCAGAATTAGGGGACTTTTTAAAACTCCAGAGATCATATCTTTGAAAACCTTTGCAAAATTCTGTAAGTTTGTATTTCTTGCATTAATCCTATCTGAATGGATGTCTTTCAACTGCAACGCTATAATTCTTTCAAGTTATAATATTTTAATGTATTTTAATTTATGATCTGTTTTCTGCTGAATTTCTGTCAAAGCCTGACCCTTTCTTGAGTGAAGGATGTGCTTAAAAGCTTTGCTAAATATGGAAAGGATTAAATACGTGTAATTACTCAAGTTCTCTGTCTAGTCAGGATTTCAAAGGCAATATCTAGCGTATAGCTGCCTGCCCAAAGGATAGACTCTATTGGAATTGCACTTTGAAATGTACAGCTCACCTGCAACTATTTTCTGGTTTTTTATAAATCTGAAGTTTTCACAGAACAGATGCTCACGACTGAAACCTAAAGGTGCATAAAATTAAAATGCACCCTGGTATTCCTGAAGGGGCATAGTCTTCTCTAATCAACTGGAAAAGATAAAAGAAATCTGTAAAGCTCTAATTCCTTTAGAGTGAAGCTTGCTTTAGGAGAGAAAATGGAGTATATTTACACATAGAATGCGCACTAAGGAACGGAAAAGCACACTGGCGATGGTTGACTACTTTCAACAACAAATTAAAAAAAGAAAGTTCTAAATACTGATTTCTAGCCGATTTTCTCAGCCAGCTGGAGCTGATAGTTATGTTCAAAATGTTTATATTTTATTAATAAATATTCAATAGAAGAAAGGCCCAGGTTCAGCCATGTTTCTGTTCTGAAGAGTTGATGTAAGAATATAAATATTTGTTGATAGTTTCTAAAGGCTGTTTGGAACTAATGATGGAAATAAAATATTATTCAAAATCAGATGTAGTAATTCAATACTGCTAATCATAGTAATATATTTACGTCATTGTCCTCATCCTGAGCTGTTCTACTGAGCCTCCTTTTAAAATAGGTAATGCTAGTCCAGAACTTGCATACAATTTTGTCAAAAGACATGAAAGGATGAAGAAAGTAAGCAAGGTATTGTCCACTGGAGCCTAAAATGCTGAAGGGGCCAACTTTCTCAAATAATCATCAACCAGTTATAAGTGTGAAAAGAAGCTATCCAGTCCATCAAAAATCACAGAATCACAGAATGGCTTGGGTTCAAGGGGCCCTTAAAGATCATCCAGGTCCAATCCTCTGCCAAGGACAGGGAAACCTCTCACTGTACCAGGTTGCTCAAATGCTACAGTACAGCAGGCAAGAAGATGCAGGGTACATCTTGATATGCCCCATATTGCAGTTTTGAGTTTTCAGAAACTGTTCACACCGAGGGTTCCTTGTCAAGAGAAATAACTTCCTGAAAATGATATTTCTGTGTCATTTTCATTAATGATTGTAAATTCTCTATTTAAAACACACACGTAAGTGCAAGAACTGATATTGATATATGGATTTACTGAAAGAATAAATAATTAACTCCATAATTATTAAGGCAACTCATTCCTGAGTTCTAGCTTCCTTATTTTGGAAGGCAATTCTAGAAAAACCTTATTCTAATAGTTTAGAACTGTCTCATTTCCAGTTAAATACATTTACAGTCATCATAATTTTTTTCCTAGTGACAGCACTGTCCTTTAACTTACAGCATCACTGCTCAATATTTACTCCTACAATGCGTTTTTTTAGACAGCAATCATATGTTTTTGCAGACTTCAGTTGTTTCGCTCAGTCAAACAATTCTGACTCTAAAATCTTGCAAAACAGGCTCCCCATTTCTCTGATTATTCTTGAAGCCTCACTCTGTACTTTTTAACATTTTTCTTGGACCTCAGTACTGCTGTAGAGCCCAGTGTTTGGATTATGTCTCCCCAGGTTCTAATGCAGTGGCAGCAGTACCCCAACAGCTGTGGAAATTCTGAGCTCCACCAACTAGAGTTTCCTGAAGCTTGTTGATGTAATACCATCACAGGAGATATTACAGAGGGTAGAGAAAGAAAAAATCTGATATATTTATAGCTTTAAAAAGATGCTTTATCACTAGATTTACATACAATAAGTATCCGTAGGGATAATCCAGCATGGTTTCTTGTCAAACTCGAGTGAGGCTAATGATTTTATTTTATAATTTGAAGGAAGAGTCTAAAATACTACATTTCAAAGTATGTAGCAGGGTATATATGTTATGTTTTAATTTTTCCCATCTCTGTGGAACCTAATTACTGCTGATCTTGAGGCTGTAGTCTAAGAAATATAATTTTGGAAATACAAACATTCAGATTTAATCTCAGACAAACTGTGGTCTTTTATTTTAGTGAAAGACATGTTCAACCTGAATATTTGAAAGGAAAACCCATGTGTGAATCCAAAAGAAGGGACCAAAAAATTGTAACAGTTATTTCGATGGATTTACTTTCTCAGGAAAAATGTATTTTCTTAAGGTAGAAAGATACCATAACAGTGTAGATCAGGCCTACATGCAGTGATCTAGTAGCTGATAAAACACATATACCTGCAGCAGATAAGTATTTTTTAGAGGTTTATAATGTACAGCACAAGGCATGATAGGCAAACACTCAAATTACCTTTTGATACTGAATCCAAGTTTATGTCAATAGATAAAAAAGAACATTTTGCAGCTCTTGGATCACTGCAGTAGTAATAATTTCTTTTTCTTAAAAATGCAGTTCAGTTGAAATACAAATGCTGGAGTACACTAGCACATTATCTAATGATCTGTCTTTCAAGACAAGCTTTTGTCAATGCAGTAAATCAACTGCTGCAAATGAGACCAGGACATTCTTTTGCACAGAACTGAAGGGAATACTCTTGATCCATTTCAAGCATTATTTGACACATTTCAGAATCACAGAAGAGGTAGTCGAGCTCTGAACTTTCTTAGCTTATGCCTTCTATCAAATGAGAAGAGAGAACTGTTTTTTTTTCTTGCATACTTTTTGTAACCCACCAACTGTTTAGCTTTGCTGGTAGGCTCACAAATCAATACTTTTTCATGATAATAACATACACACCGTTTTCTGTGGATATTATCTCTTTGCTTCCTTACCAAAAAAAAAAAAATCTCCAATTTCAGCATTTTTTTGCCCTAAGCAGACTCTTTTTATTAATTTCATTGGTCTTCATGTTTGGTTAGGATTTTTTTTAAAGCTCTTCAATTGTAGAGTCTCTTTTGAAGAACACTGTTTGTTTATTTACTTGGTAAACGAGGGTGGTGAGCACAGATACTGTGGCAATGGGAGCCAGGAACAGCTTGCTAGTGTACTGGCTCAGCAGTGCACAGAAGCTACATTTGAGCTGCTGAGGGGTAGATCTTCAGCTTGCATAAATTGTCATGGCTCTTTTGATATCAGTGCTACAGCGATAACTCCTAACATCTGAGGATTTGCCCCCTAAGCCTGGGATGAATTCAATGATGTCATAATCTGAAATTGCTATTATTCTTGTTAAAATTTGTTTTTCTCAATTTTCCTTCTGTCTGAAATTTATTGATCATTTTCTACCTACACCATGTCATGCATCCAGCATTAGTTCCTACACTGTAGCTCTCCCTTGTCTTCTCACTGCTCTGCTTCAGCCTACTTAGAACTGTACAGAATCCATTACATACCTATTTTCATATTGTTTAGCGTAATTTCTGATTCTTCTTACTTATTTTTTATTTTTAATTGGCTGCCAAACACAATGTTAGGTGTATTGTGGATCCTCAAGTTGCACATTACTAAATAACTGGGGGCAGGTCAGGATGAGGGAAAGAACAAAGGAATTCTTTCAGATCTGACAAAGCCATGAAGGGATCTTTTGTGAGGGGTCCCTCAGTTGCTAATTGTATTTCTCTTCTGCAGTTATCATTCAGTCCTGTGAATCATGCAGATGCCCATGACCAGAAGATGTTGGACTCTGACATCTAACAGAGTTTGCTAAGCAGCCTGGAAGGCTTCTTTGTTATTCAAACCTCGAGGTGAAAGACCGGCAGCACAGCACCTGCCCACCAGCCACAAACAATGTGCTGGACCAGTGACAATGGGCTGGAGTCAAAGGCTGCAGATACTGAATGGCTCATGTGAATTCACGAGAGAGTTTTCACAGGTTCATCAATAACTGGCCGAAGCAAACCCTCTAAAAGCTACATGCCATTTCAAGGATTTCTGAAAGGTATTCCATTTTGGACGCTTAAAAGGGTTTCGCATATTAAAAAAAAATTTGCAGCTCACCAGAATGGATGGCATTGAGCCAAAGGAGTGGAAATTAAATAGGAAGTTTTCTTAGTATTTTCTCCCTAAAATTTCAAAAATATAAACATATTTGAATAGATTCTTTTGGAAGAATAACGGTAGCGGAAAGGCTAATTATTTTTAATTAATACGGCTCTTAATTGTTGTTTCACCTACCTTTGAAGATGAGTGATTAATAAATACAGAATGAAATGTTTAAAATAGAATTCACCCCACAGTAACAAATTACTCAGAGACTTAATGGTGTTTTAAAAGTGATCAATTTTTTCCCCTGCATATTCTTCTAAGCACCAAAGCATTACATACAAATACATTTCTCCAAATACTAGGAATAAGTATCTGATCCTTAAAATAATGTGGGCACGCAAATAAGTAGCTATACTTATGTGAACTGAGGTTAGTAGAACTAGTCACAAGTATGGGTATTCTGGAACATGTATGAAGAAGCAACTGCGTGGTCGGTATCCGAAACAGGCATCACTATCGCATGGTTCAGGGAAAAAATCTCTCTTTGCCTGTAGTTTTCCACTGATGTGGATCCAGGTGTTCTTGTAGTGCACCGTGTTTATGTGCACTCTGCTCAGTGATACTAAACAGACATAGGTAGAAATGCACTCCTTTCTTTCAGAAACCGCAGACACCAGTGCAGGCTATAGCAGCACAATTCTTCATTAAGAACTGACTATATTGATTAAAACAAACTTAAATTGGTGCAATTTACTGTGGATACTCCCCAAATGACTGGATTATGAGTATCTTCAAAGACTTTGCATTGCTCACAAAGATAAAGAATTTATAATACCATCTATAACAATGACGTCTGCGCTGAAATATATATAGCAATTGTAATAATAGCTGCAGATTAATGCACTACCTGGAGGTTAGCTACCAATAAAGCTAATGCCGGTTGGCATATATCTGGTCAGCAGTACTTCCACTTTTTTCAGGCAAAAATGCCCACTTGTCTTGATCATTACCTCATAATTATATTTTAAATTTAGAGAAAGTTGTCATTGTTAATTGCAGTATTTAATCATCAAATCCCTATTTTAATATTTAAAAAGCCCCAAAAATATATGCACCAGCAAAACTAGTCTCGAAATCAAAAACAAAGACAAGGTTTTGCTTTCATTAACTGAAATCAACTAGGCTCTTTTATCCCTTTCTTCCCACTGCAATAAAAGACGACCTGAGCCCCCTTTGAAACCAGCACTGTGTGATCTGAAGAATGAAAAAATGTTGATTGACTGGCACTGCATGCAATAATTTGAAATGAGCATAATCTTTCCAGGTAAAAATGGAACAGTGCACTGTTGATATATGTATGAACATGGCCCCTCCCCACTGCCTAGGGCAGGCAGCAGAGTGGGGATGGTCTGTAACGATGGCCTGGCAAACATGACAGGATCATTTTTTTCACAGTTTTCAGCTAATCTGTAATGTCACACTCATGCCGCTACATTTTCTGCAGCTGTACTCGACCTGCTGCTGCTCCCACAGCTATGGGGCTTGTCCCCAGCACTTTGTTGCTGGAGGCTTGCAGAGATGGATGCAGATCTCATGGGGTGAGGCGTGCGGGGCTCCAGCCCCAGCCACCAGCCGGGTCCCCGAAGGTGCCTAGGGCAGAGCGTCATCACAGGCATCGCTGAGGGATGCTGCTGCAGCTGCTCTGTTCTGGGAGCAGCACAAAGGCTAGATTTAACAGTCCTGGCCACTTTCATGTTTCCTTCCTTATTAATATTACAGAAAAATAATCTGAAGGCCAGGGCCAGACACACGCAGGATCCCCCATATGGGCTGCCTGGCTGTACCCATGGCTGCAGCAGCTGCAGCAGCTCATGCCCCAGCTCTAATGCAGATCTTAAAGCCTGGAGAGAGGGCTGCAGGTTTAGCTTTTTCTGTCTGTTTCAATAGCTCTGTATTTTTAGGTCTCATTCTCGCTAGCTTGAAAAAAGACGAGACTCAGGAGTTGTGCATATTGGGAAGGTGATTTTTTTTTTGTTCATATTTCAATCCTTTGTTATAGGTAATTTGCTCAAAATTCCAGATGCAAAATTCAACTTTACAAATAGAGTCAAATAAAAAAAAGAAAGAGAGCTGAGGAACAGGTACAGATGTTCTATTTACCCGTTCAATCACTGAAATTATTGCATGTGACATAATCCTCTATGCCTATGAAACATCAGACTTTTCTTTCACAGAGATTCACTATTATGCTGCAGAAACAATACAGTTTTCTTTGCTGCAAAATATGTTTCTTCTTTTAAATGAAAATAGCTATTCCTTTTAATTTTCAGTGAAGCAAATTTAAAAACTGTATGAATAGATAAGCCTTTTAACACAATATTTAATTGCAAAATAATCATTAAAATGGGCACAACAAAAGTATTTTTTCAATAATACTTGAATTTGAAAAATTAAACAACTCATGTAGAAGCTATAAAAAATTGGTTTTGATTCTTACATTTTTAAAGTCTTTCACAGCTGAAAGGTTTTGAAATCAACTTGGGTTAACTCAAAATTTCAGATAGAATTTTTTCACAGTTCAGTCAATTTTCACTTGTAACAGTAGAATATTCAGTGGCACAGCCTTGAGTCTTTTGTTTTCTTTCGCTTTTTTGCCAATTAAATTTCCAGGTTTGATTTTATATTTTTGTATGCTATAGTTAGGTTTCCAGAATAATTTAAGCACCTTCTAAACAGCAGATTATCTTACTCACTGCAACACTAATCAATGCTGTGTTCTGTCCCCTTTCCTGTTTCCCACTCATCTCTTAGGCAGACGTACTGCTTTGTTCCTGTCTAGCTGTTGCAAGACCTGTGTCAGCATAGCTGGTTTACTACAGCATTACTATAAACATTGGTATTTGAAAATACGGACATAGAGAGGCATAACTTGGAGGGAAATAGCACAACAGGTTAGATGCATAGATCTTAGAAAGAGTGATGTTGCCAAAGTAGTGTGCTAAGAGAAGGGGCTGCTAGTTTCCAGAAGTGCCTGACTCTGTCTCAGGTAGGAACCAGTAGCCAAACCAGAGATAAAATTTCTTGCAAGAAAAACATGATTTCCTGACAGGGAAAATGTTTTTTCTGCTAAACTCTGTAAAGCTCATTGTGTAACAGAGCTATTACGTTTCACTGGTCTCAATCAGTGCTGTCCTCATTAAGGGCCTCCAGTCTTACCCGCGGCAAAGATTTCACTGCAATTAGTCTGTTTAAACAGAGCCATTGAGAGTTTTCTTTGTCACAGGACTTCTGGAACAAGCCTTAAGGCTGCTCTGTGAGAGCCAAAGGATAATAATTTCACTACACAGCAGCATATTTCAATTACAGTATAATTAAACCAAATGTTGAAGTCGTATCCTACAATTGGTGGATGGAAAGCTGGATCAGATAGTCCTCCAACATTTGAAATTACAGGTTGAAAGTTAGGGTAGAATTTTGGGCTGAGGTCTGCACTACAGTATGTAAAGCTGCACTGGCTGTTGATTGAATCTCTATCAGGAGCAAATGCCTGAAGAGATCTCTGCCTTACTTGTGTGAAACACTGAGTAATCAACAGATCCCATTGAACGTCTGATGATTTCTCAAAGCAGCGTGAGCAACACTCCACCAATGGATTGAGAACACACGAGCTGCTATCGTTCATCTTCTTGCATGAGAGTCTTCTAATGTACATGAAGAGAACGGAAAAACCTCAAAGATCCACAATTGTAGTGTTTAACACAGGGCAGGAGAAGTTTGTATGGTCAGAGCTCCTGCTTATTTATCAATTGCCTTAACGAGCATACTTCTACTTTTTATTACTGAAATATAATTCAATATCAAGTTATCAAAATGGCATTAAATGCATTCCAGCTTAGCTAAGATGATCTTCTTGATAACGCAGTCATATTCTGATTTTCTTCATTTATGGTCATTAACTTAATTTGATTACCTAGCTAAATGATTGCATCTGTCACAAAAGTAGAGTTCTTATAATTATTCCTAAATCAAAGCCATGCCACTCCCCAACAAAAACTTGGATCAATTTTTTAATTTTTAATATTTTTTAAAATGCCTAGAACAATGTTTTACAGCGTAAAAAGATATTCTAGGCACTACTTCACCAAAGGTGTTTTAAAAAGATGATTCAATTAGTACATATCTATATTTGAATATTTCAGGCATTTACAGAAATATTTAGTGGAATTAGATTCAATGAACTTCTAATAGTGAGTAGAAATAAATTATTGCATCCTTACTGTCAAAGCAATTTCAGGTTTTGTATTCATCCTCTGTTGAGCCTTTTAGCTTATTTCAGTTTTTAAATCACACACAATAGAGCTTTAGGGGCCTGCATCTCTGTGATTTATGATACAAAGGAACAATTATTTCTGCAGGTAAAACTGTGCTTTTTGAAAAAGGTAAGATAAACAGATGTGCCTAAAGCATCCTTAGAAAATCATGGGGAAATGACTAAATGTATTACAAATACCAATAATAATAAAAAATACAGCCATCAACTGTCTAAAGTACTTTGTGAACATTTACGTGCCTACTTCTACGATTCAAGTGGCTATAAAAAACCTGAGAACAGAAAGCTGAAACCTTTTGGATAATCCCTTAAGCCCCCAAACAATAAACAGGAACAGGTTCTGACATGTAATTTATCAAGCTGTGAAGTTTCTATTCTTATGAACAAAAACCTAGTAAAACAAAAATAAATTAATAATGTGAACACAGTCTTGGGAAAAGTTGAATTTCTATAAAAAAACTTTAGCATCCTTTCTTCAAGTCCTTAAATCAAGGCATTTACCTCAGACCAATAGTAAAACTGTCTTAAATGCACGCAGATGAACATAAAAATTTTTTTTAGTTATATTCTTTGACTTTATAAGAACTTCTGGAATTACAAAGGTTTCCTTGCTTGACCTAAAATTTTCTTTGGCAAAGGTTTTACAAGCATTAATATTTACTCATTTATATGCAGCAGAAAAAATGCTTATAGCATTCCAGAGTGTGAACACCATATTAGCTACATTCCAAACACCTATAAATATTATAGGATTGGAAAAAAAGAGGTTGTCAACGCTTCTCAAAAGATTCTTTTTCTGGTCTCTGTGAGTCTTCATCTCGCTTGATGTAGCCTTGATGGTATTTATAGTATTCCTTGCTGAACAAACCAACAAAACCACCACAGGAACAGTTTTCCTATGAGATTAATTGTTATATACCCTATTAAATTGAAAAAAATATAGCCCAATTTCCAAATCACTTTTTACAAAAGCTTTTAAGGACTATTCTCTTCACACAAATAAACACACTTCACAGTTTGCAGGAATTTGGTTTAGTACAGATTTCCCAATATCTTTCACTTTGTGTGTGTGTAAGGAATTTGTTCAATTGTTTATGTGCTTGTTCTGTGCATCCCAATCCTAAAGCTCATGTGAAGGCTCCAATAACTGCACCTGCGCTTCAGGTTTTGTGTAGCTTATCCTCTCATTTCTAAGTTTCAAGCAAAAAACTACTCAATTTAGTTTCTTTGAAAGGAAAATATGCAATTTGGTTTTCTCTCAGAGAAAAGTGCTCTAGTAACTTAGGGTTTTTCAAACGGACACTTAAGGTGTGTAATATTAATGATGGTTATACTCCAGAAGTAATAACTTTTCTGTTGCTTTTGCACATGTTTTAAGTTATATTCAACTTTTTAACTCGAAATGGAAAGCAAGAGGCCTTGCCTAATAGCTCTAGAGGAAGGTTTATGTTCTTATGTGTCAGTGACATATTATAAAATAGTTAACTGATGAAGGTTCCTGTCACAGATTTTTTTTGACTGATTATCATTTTGTGACATGTCACCCCTCAGCTAATTTTCAAAGGATATATTTTGTTCTTTGGCTGATTTTGCCCCAGTGGTGCTGAAAGTCACTTTCTTAGATTTCCTCTTTGTGAAAAGTGGGTTTGTTCTGATTTTGACCTTCATGTTAAGGACATATTTATTTAACTCTATTTTTCCACCTCCCATTTGCAGTCAGCTATGTTGTGTTCATATGCTCTCCCAGCCACCGCCACAGGACTCCTCTCACAGTCTGCAGTGACATGTCTTCTGAGAATTGCACATTTCTCTGCACAATTAGGGCTTCAAATAGTCTGTGTCACATGTAGCCAAGGCCTGTGACAGCTGTCACTCAGGAATTCTCTTCCTGACAAAGAGAGATTATAACCTCACAGATCATGCAGTCTTTATTATTTGTATTTAATTATCCTCCAGTGGGAAATAATAACTGCAGTTTTCCTTATGCTTTATCTTGGTGCAAGGTTGAAGCTTGTAATCACATGTATGTTTCTAGCTTCCTTAAACTAGATTTTTTCCCTGTTTGTTCCCAATCTTTGCAGCCTCAGGGTAAACTCTGCACTCTTCCATTATTAATTTAGACAGATACAATTTCCTAGCAAAATAATTAGTCAACATGTGGCAAACTTTTGTAATAAACTATATATAAAATGAATAATTAAGTTTCGTGTTAAATCAATAACATTGATCTTGACTTCCCTTAAAACCAGATTGTAAGAGAGCAATTTCTTCTGCCTTCTGAATTTTGCATCTCAGAATGGAAGACTGACATTTGATTTCTATTTGACAGATATTGAACTTTAAATAGTTTTATTTTCTGTCAAAGCTGAGGCAGTGAGTTAAGGAGCAGATTTTGTGGCTGCACTGCCAGAAAGGAGTTTCCAGTTCCTTAATGTCTGCCTCAGATCACCAACATACCCAACTTCATGTCTTTGCCACCTTTTTAGACCTGAAGTTCTCAGGCTTGTGTTTAAGACAACAAATTAAGTCACTGAAATATAACCTGCTGTTTTCCAGTTGCAGTTGCAGCTGCTGACACGTTCTTGGCACTATTACTGCTCTCTTTTTGAAGAATTGTTCCCAAGAGGAAATGACATTTAATTATAGGCTATGGTTACCTGAGCCTGGTTTGATACATTCGATCTGTCTGCTAACTGAAACATTCTTTTATAACTTTTTGAAGGATTAAATGACAACAGGAATTTGTTAATTAACATGAATTAACATTACAGTTTTGTCTTTGCAAAATCAAGGCATCCTTTGACATTCACTAATATCAGTCTGCTTTATCTTCCAGGACAAGTTCATACACCTGTAAGAGTTCCTCTTGGGGACACTATTTTTTTATGCCAGGGCAATAGTAACTGCTCAAGGGTACATATGCAGTTAAAGAGCATACCTAAAACGAACTATGAGCTACTTGACCCTTGCAGCAAATAAAAACTTGTCTTCTGTAGCCAATGAAAGTTGTCAGGCATCCACTGTAAGGTCAGAGATGCTGTCACCTCTCTGGGGAACTTGGTGAAAGAAATACAATCATAAACAAGAAAGTCTGTCATTTAATCCTAACTATATTTTTAAGTATGTTGACTGAAATGGAAAATGCTTCAAGAATATACTCTTTTAAAAATCCAAAAGAGTAGAAAACCTTTAAGACTGTGCATGGTATGTGTAACATAACTATTAATCATTTTGCCTATTAGAACAGAATGTGTCTCTCTTCTAGGCTGCTTTGTCAGGTGCTGTCTGTGCCAAGTGTCACTAATGCCTGCATTTACCAGTGGAAGCATCACCCAGAGCATATAGACTTGATAAAGGGGCAAATGCCAGCGTAATTCTGCAACCATCTGCTTGCCTGGAACTTGCATAGGAAATGTGGCCAAATCTGCACTCTGCCCTGAGATTACTGGATGCCATAATGAATGTTTGGCACAATTAGTAGCCAGAGTAATTTAGAGAAGCATTCAGACATCTCTGGCTGATGCCAAGAATCTGGTCCGGTGTATCTGGAGCAGGGCTGGAAGTGTGAAGGTGACACACTGCTAGCTTTGAAGCCTACCAAGTTGTGCTCTGCGTGTGCCATCAGCTGATAACCAGACCCTGTATCAACTTTACAGACTCGACACGGAAACAAAAATTCCTCTTCTGCCAATTATGGCTGGAAGAAAATCAATCCTATTCAAACACTTAATTACTGAAATACTATATTAATTTTATCTGTAAAGGTCTGAACTCTTCTGTGCTATACATTCAGAGAAATTAATCTGAATGGGAAAACTAACCTCAGAGTATATATACTACAGTATCCCTTTGAAAGTCTTGTCACAGAAGCATTGAGCCATTATAAAGTAGGAGTTCATAGAAAATGTTTTAGGAAAAAGCTGGAAATAGAATCCTTGAGAGTTTTTTTTTTTTTTTTTTTGGTCAAAAATTGAGAATTTTTTCTCCCCTAAAAGCAATGCCAACACCACCTTTGTGAGCTGACTGTCTGGCTACCACAGCTTTCCTGGGTTGTGTAGCTCTGGCTACACAACCTTTCCTCTAGTGCTGCCTGGAGTACAGACCTCCTCCTTGATTCACAACATGCAAATTTAATATTCATGTTCTAACAGGAGCAGTTCCCCCTCCAACGCTGTAATGTCCTAGAAGGAAGACACACATTTCAGGTTTTCACTTGTACCCAGAACGTAGGGGCTGAATGGGAGCTCTTTGCGAAAGCAGAGTTCATAAAGCATTCCAGCCTCAACAGATGATGGACACTATTCAAGCTTATGTTAGCAGAAAAACTCATGTCAGTAGTTTCCTGATTTTGAATCCTGGCTAGTAACAGTATTCATTTTTAACTGAAAAGAAAATCAGTTGGTTGGTTTTCTGAAAGAAATTATAGAAGAAAAATGAAAGAATTTTCTTAATTTTCTGCAACAAGACCCTAACTGAAAGCCCCATTTCTACCTTTTCATATACAAATTTGTAGGAGGTGATTCACTAATCAAAAATAGAAAACCCAAATAACACCATCCTGTTCTGCCAGCAGTCTGGCCTTTCAGTGCAAATGTTTATTTATGATTGTGGTGCTCAGCACTGTGGTGTTCTTAAAAAGAAAATGTGTTACGAGTTTTAGGATATGGAGAACTTTCCATAATTAGCTACATACTATTTGCCTAGTTTGCTGTTGTTACCTTGTACACGTGTGCCTCTTTCAGGACAACACGATTTGAAATTCACCACTGCCAACATATGTTAGGATATACATGCACATATATACCTATCTATAATACACATTACACATACATGTATACACATACACATACATTTTGAAAACTTCCTAAGTAATACACTAAATTCAGCTAAGACACAGCAATTCTCAGTGCATAAATCTCCAGCAGAAATCACTTTGACCTGTTACAGAGTCAGTACAAATCAAAGATATGGAGGTAAGAACAGGAAATACGACCGAACAATTGTTAAAAGACAAATTTAAGGTGATGGAACAGGTTTATTTTGCAGCATACAGCAATATGAATGGTGCCACTACATTGCCCTATTAAAGGTATAAAAGCACTGAAGCCACTGTAAAGCAAAATAATATAATCTGGCTTTTTACTCAAAAGATTTACTCAGCAATTATAATAAAATATACTTGAAAAAGGTATCTTTGTCCTATGTGGACAATAATCATCCATTTTGAACACCTCAAACTCTTGGTAGCATAAACCATTCTAAGCATTCACATTTCCTACATTGTAGAAAATTAATTTATTTTGCAGAATTGGAAAGTGAGGCATTAGTGAAGACTGATGTTTCCAAGTTTGGTCAGTTAAAATGAAGCACTTTACTTGATAATTAAACATCTTCTTTATTCCTCTAGGTTTTTAAATGCACTGACCACCAGCTTTTCTGCAAAATTTGTAATCCAGGGATGTCTTTAAAATTATTTTCATTCTGTATTATTTTAAACAACAGACGAACAGTGCATAATATGCATTTATATAAACAATGTATATATATGTATCTTTGAAAAGTGCCTTGTAATTGCTTGTGAATGATGCACTATTTGGAGGTTGACAGTTCAGAATAATTTTAAAAGGGGATAAGTGTTATTTCAAATAAATAAATATATCAGATATTGCACCAGATTTCTGACAAAACACTCACTTTCTAGGAAGTCAGAACAACTGTGTGAGTCTGGGAAGAGTTTCACTGTTGTGCTGAGGAAATTTTTAATGCAATTTTCTACTCCTTTCTCTAAAATGGAAGATCAAAGTTTTTTTACTAGTGTAAAGACAGCTGAGGAGGAGAATTGCATGAAAACGCACTTTTAAAAAAAGCGCCATTTCCATTTTATCTAAACCAAATTGTAGTATTACTTTATTGCAATATTTCATGTTGCCTGTGTTTCTAAGGTATTTACATTCTGAGAAAGTGTTTCCCAAAAGCATTTTTAAATAGAATACTTTCAAAAGTTTTGAAGAGGACCCTTCTTATGATATTTTTTTTTCAGTTTCAAGACATAATACAGTAACTGTACTTTTCGGAAAATATACGCAGCTAGCAGGACATTAGGTCCATACAAGAATATTTAAATTAAAGCCATGGATTTTTTATTGAGAGATTCACTTTCTCAAACAGCATTTTATCTTGATTTGGAAACATTGTAATATATACAGAAGGAGTTAGAGCTGGAAATGTATAGATATTTTTAGTCTATCATTATAATTTCAGTAACCTCTTTATCACTTTCAGTGATGCTGGAAGAACCATCATGTATCAAGTATGGAAGCCGAAGTAAAGGTGTCAGTCACATTCAAAAGACAAGCCTTGAATACCAAGAGCAGGATGTAAATTAACCTCTCATAACACACGGTGAAGCAGGAAAACCATCAGCAGAAAAGTAGATGAACATTGAATAGAAAGCAGTCATTACATATTAGCAACACAGTGTTTTTTGCTCCGTGGTTTGTAATCCTATTCATGACTCGGGTGTCTCACTTGAAAGAATACATGGGGGTGGGATGTAGAAGGCAGAAGGAGAGTGGGTTTTTTCCTTCCTTTTTCTGTGTCTCTGAATCTGCTTTTCTGTTTTCTTTGATACACTTCCCTACCACAATCCATTTCTCAACCACTTCATAATGTGTGTTCAAAAGAGGTTTATAGCCCGGTGGATAAAGCATTACATTGCTAAAATATGGTTTACCTTATCCTTTAAAAAAAAAAAAAAATCAGCTAGTCTGTCACTGCTTAATGTTTCACTGCTACAGTATCTTTATTTTCAGTATTGAATGCAACCATGACAATTCATCAGCCACCAGAAGACGGTTACTTTCTTTACACAAGTGTTTACTCACCCTTTTTTGGCTCCTTTCCCCCTTTCTCTCACATATGAAGTAGTTCACTTTCCCAGCTGTTAATGTCTATATTGTATCTATTCTCATCTGGAAACTCTGATTATAGGTCCAAATTTTCAGGTGAGATTTCTTGTATTGGAATACTATATACTCCTGCTCAGGTCAGATACCACCTATTTACAAACAAGTACCTTTATCCTTTTCACATGTAGCTATTTATATTTAGATATGTCACTTGAAAAAACTACAATACTAATGCATAACTTTCTTTCATTTTATTGTTTTTTGTGTTGTTGCTTGTTAAAAACTTATAACCAAGGAACTCTCTGATGAGGCCTTCACCTCTTTTCTAAGCTTCTCTATCTCTTCCCTCCTATAGTGTCACCCCTGTTCAGAAGAGATTTTACAATAACTATTGCAACAATCACACACTGCTAAATATATATTATGTTGATGTAATGATCTGCATAGATAAAATTACAACCCACCAGAGCATGTCTCCCAGAGAAGATACTGCTCACTAAAGTAGGACTCCTGCTAATGACCTTTCCTCTCCGTTTTGCTGTGAGGAGAACAAATGACCTCATTTTGTAACATTTGGCTAAACAGATGAATAATGGAGTAGCATGAGGTGGAAAACACAGTCATTCTAGTAGTGAAGTGATGCTTGTGCAGCAAGGCTAATTTGGATACCTAGGGTCTCTGGAGAGTCAAACACATACAATTGATGTGCTTAATTAGACTGTGGAAGGCGGAAGTTTCTCATAATACTGTTTGCACTGTTAGCTTCAGATCTGAAGTTTGCAGAAAAATTAGCCTAAACTTTAAATACCAGATAAAATGCAAATGTTAACTAGACTTAATAGAAACCTAGCTGTTAGCTAGCCATGTTTCCAAGAGAAGGGAGAAACTCAGGGGATGGTAAACATGAGAGAAGAGCAGGAGATCTGTACAGATGTTTGAAATGTGTGCTGCTGTGTTTGCTTTCCAGTGAAGCTTTCAGCTCAGCCCATCTGTTGTGCACAGCATGCCACACATTGTGATATTTGTCTACACCTTGGACCTCGGCCCATCCGGCTGGTACCAGGTTGCACACCATTCCTTGGGAGGGTGCTGGGGTGCGTGCTCACTGCTGGGGCAGCCAGGGACCAGGGCAGGTTGTGGACAGTCACCTTCCTACACTCAGGTCATTACTTGTGCATCCACACTGGAACCAGCCCTTTGGGTCACAACACTACTGACTCACAGAGTGCACAAAGCTCTCAGTCTCTCAGACTGCTGATGACACAAAATCTCTATAACAAATACATTAATTTAAATCATCTTCTCTGAATGAATCATTCTAGCTTGGAGCCAGATAGTACTGATGTTTGCAAGATGGCCTTATTATATGCTATTTATTTCTGTATTAAAGAGAACAATGTGGATTGAAGTCACAAAAAGAATTACAAAACCTAATTTATGGATTGCTCCAACTGGAATCCACATTTCTTCCAGGCAGACGGACTTTTTTGTTGTTGTTGTTATTAGCTTAATGAGGAGCACAGTCTCATTTCATTTCCTTTGGAACTTACTTCTTACTGCTCGGTCAGTTTGTTTTCATAATGCTGGGTCTCATCCAGCTGGATTTGGGCCCATTCTGGTATCATGCTGCTCAACTAGTTTTATAGCAGTTTATGGCTCATATAGTTAAAAATGCCACCTCTTCTTTAGACATAATAATTTATGATACTGAGCATGTTGAAGTGGCTTCTAAATGTGCCATCATTCATCTTAAAAATACAACCGAAACCACCACTAATGTGAGCGTACCCATATGCACATTCACACATTCAGTATTCATATTCTGAATTAGTGAGCTTTGCAGCATTTTGAAAGTTTATTCAGCTGCATGAACCCAGGTAGAGGATGTTCTCTGTAAAATTGTCCTTTCCTTTATTGATGCCTAATCCGAAATTCTTATACCAGAATCCTGCTTGAGTCTTTCCTTCTACCAGATCCTTATCAATAATTTAAAACCCCCCCCCAAAAACCCACAACAAAAAAACCCAAACCAGGTAAGTCTCTGTCTCTTAGCTGCACAGATATAAAGCCTAAATTAAGGTAAAACTCAATGCAAAATTTGGCTTTCTGTGTTTAATTCTCTTTTTTGGCTCTGGAAACCTAGTTGGTCCCAGGTGTCTCATCTGATCTCAAATTATTTGTCATTCATATACATTTTCTCTCTTCCTCTAAGGTTTTCTCCTTTCTAGGCTGTGTCCTGTAAATACTGTTTTCTAATTCTGGACTCTTGTTTCCATCATCATGACTTGTCCCCATCCTGTCTAACTGAAGAGCATTCTGCGGAGCCATGATTTAAGAAAGCAAAGCACCAGGGACTGTAATTACTGGTGTTCTCAGCATGTCGAGGAGTGTATTGGCAGCCCCTGAAACTGTTAACTCACTACATACATGCCGTACAATTTAAGCAACTTAGATCACAGAGTCTGTCAAACAGCTAATTTGCATAAGTAATTTGAATAAAAAAGATAGTTGATTAAATGTTGCGGTAGTAAGAGCAGCTGAAGCTGCCCAGGATTGTCAGGAAAGCAACACCACCGCCCCATGGTGGGTTAGAACACAGCTTCTAGCTCCCATTCTTTAACTATACTCTTCCAGTTGTCAATCCCAAATTCCCCCTCCTTGTTTTATGATAATAAGTTAGTAAATATTCAGTTCTTGTGTTAAATATTCATATGTTCCAGAAAGTTCTAAGTTCCTTGATGTCCCGTTGGTCCAAGTTTCTGTCAATTTAAGATACCCTCCCCTGTTCACGTTTTTTTGACTGTTGTACCCTTTGTTCCTCCCCTGTTCTTCCCCGACATTGGTCCCTCGTATTCTCTCCACCTCCTTCTCCTTCTCCATAAAAGTTGTTGTAACCCCACCCGAGCGGCTTCTGCCATTGCCTCCTTTCGGTGCGCGTTCCTGCTTCTCTGCCTTCCCTTCAATAAACGCCCCTGGAACGGTGAGCACACGCCTCTCCCTCTCCTTTTCATCCCGGAGCCGCGGCAGCGCCCTGCTCTCCAGGCGGGCTGCCTGCGCCAGAGCTGGGAGTGCGGGCCCGGGGCTGAGCTGCGAGGCAGAGATCTCGGAGTGTCCCGGCCGGCCGCGGACGCCGCTCTCGCTGGCCGCCTGGGCCGCGCGTCAATTAAATATGAAATGTATATTCAGATGTTCTTTACAAAAAATTAAAGATTAAGACATTCTCTATAATGTCAAGGAGAGTTTCATATCCTGGACAGAGGTACATTAGCCAGCTTTGCAGAGACATTTCCAAAGAACGGCGATTACTCTAAAACTATAAAAATATGCCTCAAGTAAAACTGTGTGTGATATGAACAACGTGTATCCAGGCAAATGAAAGAAATTTAAGTACTGCGTAGGTGTGAGCATAGGACATTTACCGATGCTGGTATGTTGGTTTTGCTTGAATTGTTTAACTTAGATTGCACACAATGTGGATTAAGGCAAATAGTAGTGATAATTTTTAAATAATAGATTTTATTAAAATTATATCTAAATGACATCATGTACATATCAATAAAACAAAAGTGTATAAAAATTACAGTCTTTACTCCAAATTTTTACTGCCTACATGTCAAGATGTGATTCGTAAGTGAATGACGAGGATAGAAATAAAAGAGGATAAAAAAATGGGAGATAAGGCTGCAATTTACTGAGGCTATGGACAATTGATTGAAAAGGGTATTATAAGATTTCAGATCCTGATTTTGATATTAAATAAGACTTTTGAGATATACATCACCACCACCTCCATGTTCAGATTATGCTGCAAACATGGTGTGTGGACACAGCATACCACACCAGGACAGAAAGCATCTGCAGTAGGAATCCCATTTGGAAAACTTTCCAGGTTCCTACCTGTTGGGCACCCATCTATCAATTCAGATACTGCCCAAATGCATGTAATTTTGTCCATATCATCCAGTTTCTGTGAATATTTTTCAATTCCTATGAAATTACTCTATCCAAATTAACTGGAATGAATGTTTTCCAGCAAAAACCCCATGAGAGATATTATGAAATATTCTAATAAAATATCCATGCAAAAATATATTTACTGAGCTTCTCTGACCTATTTAGCATGGGTATTTTATCAAATATGAAGAGCCTGCTTAGTGCTGAAGGCATATAACTTTGTGGGATAATCCTCCACTTCAAGAATACTGAGGTAACAGTGCTCTAGTGCTTGCTCATTTACATGCTATCAACATCTAGTGACTGTTGTGACAGTGTCTTGATTGCAGAGAAAAATACACCACTTTGTAGCCGGGGAAATCTACAAGACTGGGTGCCTATGAACACTCATATTTGCTGAAAGAAAAAAATTGAAATAATGATGAAATAGTTTACATTCTTAATCACATGGCCTTCCTTTTTTCCTTCTTAAAACTAAGATTACTGTAAGGGGCAACATGATCAGAGATTAGGTAGCTGACTGTAATCCTATGGACTGGATACCTGCAGCACTACTTAGAAACATGAAATGGTTGGAGACCAAGTGGAAATAAAATAATGTCTAATGAAACTATTCTGGAAAATGAGTGAAATACTACTCAGGTGTTTATGGTTTTGCTCATGGCCTGGCCATTGCCATCTAACAGTTACAAACTGGAATAGCTCCCAGGGTTTCTGGGAAGGCGGGAACAGACAAGTCCCGAAGGCTGAAGTAAACTTGCTACTTCTGCCTGTCAAAGTGTACACATGGGAGAAGGACTACTGTGATGGAACAACACACCTTTTGAGACTGGAGCAGGAAACTTACAGACAACCAGAACCATTAGGCCCAAAATCAAGCAAGCACAGAAAACTTGCTTTTTCCCAAGTGGACATAGAGGAACAAGCAACTGGACCTCAAGCAAGTGGGTGGATCCTGCCTGCCCTCTGCACTGGGCATATGAGTACAAATACTTAGTTTCCTTGTGCTTGGGGAAATAAGATGGCTGATTTCTTTGAAAAGGAGACCTATTAAGCTGCCAGAATGAAACTGGAATATTACATATAGCTATAAAGTCTTTTGAATTTACTGTTCTAGTGAAACACTGATTTATACACAGTACTTGGATGCCACTTTTACATGTTACACCTTCAATGCATCCTGCACTACTCTGTTGATGACTGAACAGTGGTATACCAATAAATAATTATCAGATGGATATCAAGAATATGGATTTTTCCTTATATTTATTAATATACTGAAACTAAATAGACTACAAATATTTTAATGAGGATATTTTATAGAAGTGTGGCTTTCAATAAATTTTAGATTTTTTACTTCCATTTTGCCTTTTATCGACACAAAAAGAAATTCATTTTGTTCTTGAACAATAAATTTACAAAACTTGGTGTTTATATGCATATTTCAGTGTTGGCTGAGATTGTCAGAAGTAACAGCTAATCTTCTTTATGTAGCAGGGTGCTGAGTAGGCTTAAAAGTCCTTTGCTTCCAGAATGCAATGCAATTATAAGACGTGATTACAACTGATTATAATCAATCAGCATAGTCTTAAGTGTAATTTATATTGCTGCAGCTGTGGTTAGATTAAATCTTCATATAAAAATACAATTTTTCCAAGATATGTAAAATTATTTGCGCAAACCCAAATACAGTAAACTCATAATGCCATAAGTATAGAGTAAATGATGCCAATTACATAATAGTTTAGTGCTGTGCGTACCACAAAATAAGTTTCCCCTCAAAGAGGATAGTCTCGATTCAAGACGCAAGATTGTCCTTTTGTTATTGTGACAGGACAATGTTTCTGGCCTTCTGAAGTCTTCCTTACACCATTTGTCACATATAATATGTCGCTACCAGCACCAGAACAACCATAGGGAGTAAGAGCTCCTTTAAAACAATAATAGAAACTAGGTTTGAGGATTTACAGAACAACATGTTTTAGCGGGGTAAGACGCATGCTAGCTGTCAAAAACTGCTGAGCTCTATTGCTAATCAGCTAAATGGCTTTGTTCAGTTTCTTCCCCCCTATCTGTAACTCCATGCTGTTGCTGGGAAGCTTTACTGCAGACGTAGATCAGCCAGATTTGCTCCAGCCCATCCGGAGAGCCCTGACAGGAACCCAGGGCTGCTGCAAAGGGCCTCCTGCTCCCAGGGGACAGCCAGGACAGCACCCATGGCTCTATTCTACGCCCCAGGCAATGTTTAGCTGCCTGTACTTTTGTATTTCTGGTCTTGGTGAAGGGTTATCCTCGGTTTATAGCCTTCAAAGTGTCCGTAACAACGCTGGCTGCCTTCGGTAGGGACGTGTGTGGAGGGCTGATGGAATGGTTTCTCAGTTCTTTCATTTTTCCACACAATTTCATGTTAAAAAAAAAAAAATCTCACCAAAGGATATCTTGTCTGGAAATCTGCGATTAGAAAAACTGCATCAGCAAACATACAATTTTTAACATGATCAGAATATATTCATGTACACAGATACCCCCACCTCCAAATAAAAAAAAAAAAAATAGAAAAAAATTGTTTTGAAAGATACCACTTTAGCTTATGGCTTTAATTCAACAGAAGGGAATCAACTGTTTCCTTCCAAAAATGATAGAGCATGAAACTTATAAAAAACCCTGATGTGTAGAATAAAGGAATTCTCCTAAGATTCTAAATACTTGCCTGAAGCCCTTTTGCCCAGTTTGCTGAGAATCTGAAGTAAAAGTATGATTTTGCATGTATGACACAAAACCTGGTTCAGATCTGCCTGAATAAGAATATATATGTCCCAAGGTTTTCTCAATTAAAAGGAAAATCCATCTGTTCCCATTAGAAAAGAAAAACCAAAACCAAAAACCAACTATAAATAAACCCAAAGTAAGACAAACAAACAACTCCCAAGCCCTGTGGCTTTTAGTAGGAGAATATTTATTGCTTGCTTTCCTCCAGAACTAATGTGTCATGACATCAGTATAAAATTTAGAAGGAGCATCCCCAGAGCAGTAGGTTAGTTGAGATAGAATCTAACTAGTTTGTAACATTCAGGATTTTATATTTTGAGTATGAACTCTAAATTTCCCTAGCAATTAACCTCTTTAAAAGAAAATTAATATTATTGAAATTATGATGCATCATTAAGATACTGTACTTTAATTTTTTCATGCTTAATAAAGACACATTTAAAAGAGTAAAAAAATGTGTGTTCAACAATCTAGAAATGGAGCCTATTTAATTCATATATTTCTTAACAGAACTGAGAGACTGTTAACTGTAAAAATGTATAGAATAGTATAAAAATACAATATTTTTATATAGAGTTTAAAAAAAATTAACCAGCGACATACTTAATCAATTGATATTCTGTTTTCTCTGTATTTTGACCTGCAGTGTCTCTGTACCCATAAGCTGCTTATTCGTATCTTTAATTTACAAGCTTGACCCTCAAAATGAATTCCTGTCTCACTGAATTATTTTGTTTTGAACCTTGGTGATTGTTTAATTCTTTGCTGCTCTATTCTGGTTTGTATATAATTTTTTTTAGAGCAGTATCTGAAAATGACCACTAGTGTATAAAGAAATATAAACAATATCTGCTTGACATATTTGTTGTTAAAATAATAAATATTGGAGAAAAAGACACACGAAATTAGTAGAACAAAATTTTATAAAAACATGTGAAGTCTATCAAAACACACAAAAAGCCAAAGAACTGAGGATGTTGGCTGCCATTGAAAGAATCAATGTATGTATTTAAGTATGAATGGTCCATACTCGAATAGTATTTTTCAGTCAGATGAAATAGTATTTTAAGTTCCACAAATTTCTTGATCACAAGCTCCTGCTATGTTAATATTTAGATCTAGTTTTAATCTAAATATTTTTAACCTGACATTTTAAAACTCAAATTCCTAACTATGTTTATTTTTAATTTAACTACGCTGAACCAAATATGGCATAATTTCAACATTTAAATTTTAGTGTTCCTCAAATTTCCAGTTATAAAAGTTGTTTTTCTTATTCAGTAATGAATCTGTGTTTGAGCCAAGCAGCTGCATATGAAGGGTGCCAAAGTTGTTCTTCATACACTTTTCAGCTGGCTGACTTTAAATTACTTGAGGTGCAGAAAAAGCTATTTTATTGCTTTAAAAGGAGAGGTCAGTATAATGTCAGCCAATAGACAGAGCCCTTATGTATGAAATTGTTTTTGATGCTTTGCGTTTTTAATATTAATGGGTTTCTGTTTAATGTATTTACTTTGATAACAGCCTGAACATAGGAAAATGAAAAAAAAAATCTCATTTATCCTGCAAGCCATTGGTAACATCTTTATCTACCATTTCAAAACAATTTCTGGTCAAGTTAAAGTACCTACCATTCCCACATGACTTCTGTACTCTAAACAATCTCAAAGAACTCCAAATACACTGCAAGTTTTAAACCAGATTCTATCTTAAAGTGGGTTCTTTTCAACAAATCCACGACTAGGCCAAATTTTGGAAGCAGTGTAACCTGTTAAGAACCCTGCGGGCTGCTCAGAACGCCTGCAAGAGCAGCTGACAGTCAGAGTGCATGAGCAGACGTGGGTCTGCTACAGGTGATGGTGGTGGCAATAGGAGTAAAGAGTGTATGGACAGAACCTGCTGGTTTTGTTCTGCCCGTTTGGATCTTCAGTTGCCTAAATTCCTTTCAAATCCACTATCAAGACATACATTGCTGAGTGGGAGCTGGATGTCTCTCTTGGGCCAAGAAGTACCATTTGTTGTATCTATTCGTAAATATTCAGCTGGCGATACATTTATTAAGTCTATTCACTAAGATGATAGTGTTTCTACAAGAAAAACCCAAAAATAATCTGTAATTAATTTAAGTAATCTCAAATACAGACTTGTCTGCTATAACAGTAGCGATGACATAGAACAATTTGTTTTACTTTAAGCATTAATATTCTGAGTACAATTCAGAAGTTCATTTCTATGACACTCAGGAAAGTGGCTACAGTAGGTGGTTGGTGAATTTTGAACTTAATGTGCCTCATATTTTACTAGAGGAGCAGTAAATGCCTAATAAGAAAATTCACAATGAATTATTTCAGCAGTTTCTTGCCTAGATTAATAATAAATTTTAGAAAACAGATATTTGTGTTTTCTAAAAAAAATAATTAAATGGTGAAACAACATTGACAAGGGAGAAGAGCAGTGTACTTTTCAAATCCTTGCAATACTCTTAGCTAAAAGTACAGCTTCAGTTATCTTTAAACAATTCTTCTTTATCCATAACAGGGTCAGAACCTCCTACTTATTAATTATATTAAAGATCCCTTAGTTATCTCTTACTGAATTATCTGAAGAGTCTCCATGTCCAGAATGACATTTAGATAATGAACATAGCATTTTAAGGGTATCACTAATACCCACATGGATTTATTTAGCACATGCTTAAATCTCTAATTTTCAGGGGATCTTAGAACCTTAAAATCAACATGACCAATGTCTTATCAATTTCATTTCAATCAGAAGTCTAAGAAAGTTTTGAAAGTGTGAAAGTTAAAACTAAATTCTCATAACCAGCTTGTCAACCAGTAGATATCATATTAAAGTGTGAGGAATGAGATACAAAATCTTTTTGCATTGACTCAGACTTTCCTTAAAATTCACATAATTTAGCTCTGGCCTTTATGCCCAATTATCTTCATAACACTGATCAAGTGGAGAAATAATAAAACTCCCTAATTTCCTTAATGTGTCACTTTTTCCAAAACCTGCTAATCAGTAGGAATACTATGGGCACTTTATTTTTTGGTTAACTCGTATGCAGAAAACTGTTGGAAAATTAATATCCCAGATCACAATTCTACATGTAAATCTAAAGTTATGCTGCACCGATTTAATTGTGACATTGAATAGTTGCAAAGATCTACCCCAGTGAAGAAGACTTCAAATCTTGCTTGTTGTTGATTTAAACAATTATAAAAGGTGTATGACTAACAAATGTAGAGTAAAAAATAATTCTGGTCTTTCAATATCTGCAGATAAGTGATGAAATACTTGTCAGTGCCTTTTCTTAAAAAAGAAAGCAGTTTAAAATATGAGAATATTTTTATTATTATTATTAGACAGGGATTTATCCCTTCAGGCTGTGTTTGAAGATTTATTTTCTATTTGGAGACAATGACAGATTATTAAGCAAATATTTGGCATACCTATTTTCTCATTCAAGTAGTGTGAATTTCTTATCTTTTCTCTGTTTCATCCAGGAGACCCCAATATGTAATATGTGAGAACTTAACCAATAAATCTTTTTCTTCAAAGGACCTGAGTTATCACACTTGATGAGGACACAAAACAATGAAACTAGAATCATGGCCTTTCTGTCAGCAATATAATGGTGAATTTTGTTAATTTTCTTATTTTTTAGCTTAATGAGAGTTATTTTATGCCAATAATCAGCTAAAGTTAAAAAATCTATTGGTGGTGATTTGCATGGCATAGCAGCAGAATTGCTAATTCCAGAAATGGACGTCTTCATCTCCTCTGCCAAATGAAGAGTTTTTTTCAATGTTAGTGAAATATTTTTACTTTAAGAAAAACTTCATGTAAATTTTAAATGTATAATTTATATGTTCTAGTTTAAAAAATCACTTTTTATGTTTGCGTATTACTTTTAAGCCCTTTCTACAGTCATCTAGGATTGGTATCAGCCTTATAAATTGGATATATAGTTACTAGGTATCTAAAATAGGGGACATGACAGCAAAGACCAATTTAAAAAATTACATTACAACACTAATTAACATTAGGAATAAAAAATAGGGAAAGTCACATAAAAATACCTTTAGCATATATTTTATTTTTCATCAGACATGCCTATTGCTAAACCAAAGAAATAACAAATGGAAATCTGATTTTAAGAAGAATACAGCAATGAAAAACTATGCTGAAACTTTACAGTTTAAGAAGATGTAGAAACGTCATGTCTCCCGTAGGAATAATGTAGTACAGATTTATAGATGAGGATCTGTAGATTTATGATATACATTTAATTCTTTTTCCTTGAAGCCCACGTATGAAAAGACTATGTAGAGAAATATAATTCTAGGTTTGTGAATGCCTTAAATTTTATTTTAAGGAAAAAAAATCATACCAACAAGTCCAATTATATATAACCCACTGTCTCGTATCTTCCAAAGTCAATATTTTTTTCTGCATGTTCCTCCACTCCTCATTATAAAGGTCTTTTTCCAAACTGCATGCATCATAGGTCATAATCTAAATCTTGCCTTCCATTTCTTTGGAATTAAAGCATTCTCTGCCATTGCCACCATGACAGACTGGTGATTGCTCTACTTACAGTGCAAACAGCCCTAAATCCTTGAACCATAAGATTGAAAGAAAACAGAATTAAAATGTAGTTGGAGGAGGTATTATTTATCCCAAGGAGGCAATACCACTACAGAACACAGTCAAAGCAGAGT
The DNA here is from genome assembly GCA_013398015.1 of Oreocharis arfaki. Lineage (NCBI taxonomy): Eukaryota > Metazoa > Chordata > Aves > Passeriformes > Paramythiidae > Oreocharis > Oreocharis arfaki. The sequence goes on along the minus strand of VZRR01011210.1, from coordinate 1,906,266 downwards.
AACTCCATGTTTTATTTATCTGTCTTTCATAATTAAGTGTATTCAGCGGTTTTGTTTTCTTGAACATGAGTAGGAAGATGATGGGTGATAATAACTGAGATCATGAAAGGCTTTCCTTTTCACCACCGACTTCTTGTAGCTCAGACAAGTGTAACACTCACACTTAAACTTGCCACTCAAAGCTGTTTTACCATTTCCACTTCATAGTTGCCTTCCTTGTTTCATTTACAGCCACCATCCAAGAGGAAATACTGTAATGGAGGAAAATTAACACACTGATTGCCATTTCACTTCCTAATTAATTTTCAGATAATGATGAGCATTGGCATGAACGTGTTCCCATTCTTTCCTGAGGAATGCGTACAGATGTTGCTTGGCATGGCATTTTGGTTGGAAGAAACACTGGAAGATTGTGGAAAGTGGCATTTAACTACCAGGTTTCTTTCTTCTTTTCTTTTTTTTTTTTTTTTTTTTTCATTTTTTTATAAAACTAGAAAGATAAGTATGGCTACTTTATCTGCAAATTCATGGGGCAGATGTGAGAGCTTTGAAAAAGTTGTGGCTTAAGATGAAAGGAATTATGAGGATTGGAAAATCGTAGTACAGTAAGAATGGAAAGAAAAAACTAGTAAACTTTTTACTTCTATGTAGGATTCTTAGTAACATGTCTCTTCGCTACTCTTATCTCTCTTCAGGAGCTCAGTTTTTCTCTAAGGAAGAAAGAACTTTTGAAGTGAAGTATCATTTTCAGTTTATGGCTGCCAACTGGTGTATTGATGCTGAAGTAAGAGCCAGTTTGTTCCCCTGAGATGGAACCATTTTAAAGCCCAGTGTGTTGAATATTTATTACAGGCCTAAATTATTTTGTGGAAAGGCTTCACATCAACTCTTTATGCTAATGCTCATTTAGGAATACTGATAATCTACAGCAGAGTACAAATTCCATCATGATAATTTATTTTAATCCCCACGACACTCATTTTAGGAAATTTTTTCTCAGCAGCTTTCTTGTCTGGAAATGAGCAACACTGAGGTCAGTAATTGCTGGAGTAGCAGCAGGTTCCTGAATCTTAGGGTACCAAATGAAGGGTTTGCATGAAGGAGGAAATACATCATGAAAAAAATGGAATTAGAGGATTTTTTTTTGTTTCCTTTCTGAGGGAAGCTAGTGAAATTTAAGATGGTTTTGTCTGTAATTTCTGGAACATCAGTTTGATGTCTCAGCTTCAGACCACAGCACTGTGAATGAGGGGTTGAAAAATCAAGTTTACTAAGGAAGAAGCCTTTCTTTACCCTCGCTCATTTGTGTTACAAATCTACTTACAGTAGATATCAGCGAGAAATTGAAACAATAGAGTCATCGAGTTCCATTTCTGTTACTAATGGTGAAGAGTTTGTACCTTCTGGTACCTAGTTAGTGATATAACCTAGTTGAATCACATTAATCTTCATGTCTATTAGAATGAAATTTGCTGTAGCATAGATTAAGTTTTTATTTATTTATGCAAAATTAAATTGAATTAACTTGTGGTTTAAAAAAAAAAATCACTAAACAGAATTGAAATACTTCCTTTATAGAAGTCTGTGAAAATTCTGGTCGTAAATTAACTTACCACTGATTGTACACATGTGCTGTTGCTTGTATTGCCACTTCTACTTACGTAACACTACCCAGTCTAAAACAAGACTGTACTGAACAATATTCTGTTTTGTTGTCATTATGCTTTGAATTTCTAAAAGTGAAATATTCTTCTGTGTGGGTTGTGATTCTTTGACAATGCCTCGGATTTTAACAGGATTTTTGACTTTTATCGCAGATAACCAAGTCCTAAAATATTTGACCTTAAAGAAATACTGTAGTAGGTAATTATTGGATCTTAAGGATTATGGCTTAAATATCAAATAGAAGAGCATTTTGCCTTTGCTTCCCTAATAATAAATGGTCAGATTAGAGTGAACAGTAAAGAGCAACAGTGAATTGTAAGCGAATATCAACTCTGGAGATTGATTCAAATACCAAGCCAAGGTGCCCATAATTTCTGAAAGGTGTTATTATACCACATTATGTGGTATGTGATTATGCTTGATGTATTATTTATCTTCTCTCTATATTTTATACATCAAATATATACTGTTATATACATATATAATACATATAAAGTATGCATTTTTGTGATTATATTCTAATGTTTGAATTATAGATTCAGGCCTCATACTGAGGTTCCTTTGGGGAGAGAGATTGTCAGTATTGTTATGTTATCTTAGTTTTTAATGAAAATTCTTACTGGGCTGTTAGTTCAAACTCTTGCTCAGCAATAGGTTCTAGTGCCTGTCTGGTGTTTGTAGGTCATGTGTCAGTGGCCGCATTTGAGCACTGATTCTGAGCAAAAAAATCTTCACCACTCATTACCAGCAGCCCCTTTTGCTACTCTGGCTGTTAATATTCCCTCAGATATCCTTAAGTTAAATAATTAACTGTATTGCCCCTAACACAGTTCAAATTATCACTTTGGGTTTTTAAGCCTTCAATAAATAAAAGAAACTGTTCACAAGGATTAAACTGTTTGAAAAGTCACTGAGGCTGTGTCTTATAAAATTTTGTTTTGAAATGTACTGTAACACATTTTTCTTAGGTTAACATATATATCAGCAGTGTATAATTTGTATTTGTGTTAATTTTAATTTAGTTAAAACCATTGGAGTTTAGGGGATGGTTTTAGTGTGGATAGAAAATCAAGTTACCTGGGATGAAAAAACAAAAAAACATTCAGCATTTAAAATGTTAAGGAAAAAGACAGGACACATTGGTACTTACAATTTTTGGATAAGATATGATTTCAAAGGAAACATCAAAATACCTCTATGGGCTAGCATGCTAAGGTAAGAAGACGGCTGCTCTTGATTTCTAATGCCTGAAGTCAGGTCAGGAATACCAGCTGTGATAAATTGTAAAACAAGTATGTATAGTTTGACAAGCCAAGCAAGGATTTGCTTTCTGGAGTGTTTTAAATCTTTTGTTCTTTAGTTCTGTACCTCAGAATCTCAAAGTTAGCTAAACAGAGCCCAAGATCAGGCATGGGGATTGAAGCAACGCTAGAGCTTGTGCTGCGCTTTGTGTGAACGTTACTCTCATCCTAAATCTTTAGCTGCTGAAGTTAAGAAGAAACTCTTGAACACTATAATCCTAATTAGGGAGGAGGAATATGAATAACGATCAGCAGTAACACTGTATTACCAGTAACTAAAACATGCCTTCCTCTCAAAAATGTTTTTAATATCTACAGATAGATTACAATAATTACAGTCTATTAGGATTCTTTTATTATTTAAATCTTGCACTGTGATAAAAGAATAGAGTCATTAAATGTAATTATGATGAATTTAGATAAAGAAATTATTTGGAAGATATGTGTTTCTGAGAACAAAACCAGTAATTTATCTGAGTATGTTCCACACGAAAAGAAAGTATTTGTGTTATTAGTATATTTACTCATGAGCTACCTCATTATTGCCAGTATTATTTTTTTAATTCTGTTCTGTAGTGAAATGGTACCATTCGCTTTTGAAAGGATGAGATATTAAGGAAGAAGGCTTCTAAAAATATGAAACTCAAGTATTCAAAATACATACAGATATATATATATATATGCATATACATCTATTGTTTCACTTTAAAAAAAATCTTATTTTCTTGTGAGAGACCTATAGAACCACACAGGGTGTTTTGTTTGCTTGTCCACATCTGTGTCCAGTCACTCACCACATCTCTCCAAATCTAAAGGGCCACAGGTGACAGCAGTAAAATTCTGGTGCGCTGGGGAAAGAGAATGTGGCACCTATGCAGGAAGTTAATGCCCCACACGTCCCTTCTGGGAAAAATCACAGTTCCAAAGTTCTGCTACTGGAAAAGGAGCTGAGAAGAAGCTCTGCCACCGTGTTCATGAGCTACCTGAGGCAGTCAGGATACGGGAAAACCTAAAAGAGACTTTCAGCATCGACATGTGGGCAGGATTCCTAATTTTAGCACTAGGGTTTTGCTGCTGAACCTTGGCATAATTTTTTTAATAACTTCCATAAACTCCTTCCTCATATATATGCTTTTGAAAACTCACATAGATTCATAGGAAAAGCAAAATCATCTGCAATTAGTTACACATTGCTATTTTTACACTTTAGGTTTAAAAAAAAAAATCAATATTTTAAGGTGGTTTAAGACTATAACATTTGGGCTAAATTCTGGGCTTTTTAAGGCAGAGACAGGTAATGTATTGATATTTTAATGGTACCAGAATTTTACTCAAGTTCGAGAATATGCTCAAGTTCTCTATATTTATTTAATACAGATATTTATAAAAATATGAGTTATAAAGGGTCTTCAGACTGAAATCCAAGAAATGAAGCAACTTCTGGAAGGTGAAAATAATTAATTCGCTTCTCTCCCCTATTGCTTTAACTTTAGTGTTGAAGCTCTGTTTGATGCAAAAAAATTTAAAATTAATGCGTCTTCTGTTTGGTGTTCATTCACTTATATATTTATTATCCTTTCCTGTGAGGTGCAAGCCACAGAATATTTTCAAAGGCTATTGTTTAATGACAGCATGCATCCATGGCTCTGGTGGAACATTTATAATGTTTTATATATTATTATTACTATTACAGCTCAAAATACCTTAAGAAGCGATATTGAAAGGGCTGCAAAGACCTGAAATACCTTCATGACATTATTCCTTGTAGACTCAGGTCTGTACTTTTTTCACGCTGTAAGTAAGTATCTTAGTAAGAGGAAGGCTAGAGTAGACCAAGGGATGCACTGACCAGTCCTGGCTACACATGCCTTCTTCCATATGCTGACTTTACCTTCTGTTCAAAATAAATTCAATTATTCAGGCACATTTACATCTTTACCTCTGTAAGGCCTCAGGGGACGTGCGTGGATGTAAAGGAGATATAAAACTTTACGTTGTGTGGTTTGGATAAAATTCCTGGAGGCCGAGCTCAGTGTAAACGTGGTTTATTATTGGAACTGGTATAAGCAAAACTTGTCACCACTGATTTGAATAGCTGACGTAAGGTAGAATCCATTTGCCTTCCCTAGATGGGCACTTGTGCTGCAATCAGCAGGAATTATTTATGTGCTTATTCTTACATTTAGATTTGCAGTGCTTAAATCCATGCATGTAAGCACATTTGGAAACTCCTTGTGGCAATGCAACATTTTGCCTCCTTTATTTCAGTGTTGTTTTGGTTGTGTTACTTTGATTGGTTTCTTAAAGATCATTCATTCTTAATCAACTGTATTTATATGATTATTTAAATGATACATAGTTATGCAATTAGTAAAAGTGTTTAGTCATCATCTGTTTTGAACATTGAATTACAATTTTAAAATTGAACTTGTTTATCTTAGGGATATTTAAATGTCTTTCTCAGGTATGTGGCTCCCATTTTTTCTGGTTCTACTAAACCATGAAAAAAATGACAAAAATGAACATAGTTTTTCAGGGTGTTTTGATGAAAATGTATCTGCGTAGTCGAAAATATTATAGAGCAGGGCTGGACCACAATGCTCAGATGTATATTGTGTTTCCCACCTAGACACCGTGATAGAAAATCGTGATGCAAAAACTCCTGACAAACTGATTTTTTCTCAGAACTCTGCAGAATACCCTTGTAATGACTCAAAAATTAAAGTCTAAATATTTTGATGAGGATAGTTTCATTACATTAGGCACAGCATAACTTATCCTACCCAGTGTAAATGAGACTAGGATAAGATAAGATGAACCCACTCTATTTCCACTGTTTATTACAGTCTTGAATCTGATAAAATACTTAGCATTGATCACTGGGGATGTGGAAAAGCACACAAAGGAATAGAGGCAGTAGATGCTAAATGATTGGAATTTTTTTCTGTAAATGTATTACATTTCAGAGGTTAAGTGGGTAAGGGAAAAAATGCACTGAATATTCACCTTTGAGAGTAGATAACAAATTTGGTTTTCCATGTAATCATGTCCAGAAATCATTCTGTTTTCACAGCTGCATGCCACTGCACACCATTTTAAACTTTGCATTTTGGCACCGGCAAGGAATAAAAGGTTAAAACTTGTGGAAGAAAGATATTATTTCACCTCCTTGCCAATATTAGAATTGAAAGAGGCCTCACAGAGGCTGGGCTGTGAATTTAATTAAGCATCTTTTTAAAGGGGATCGTAAAATGGAAGAATTTCCTTTCTGCTCTTGTGACAACTTCTTGGAGTACAGTCATTAAATATGGGCCGGGAGAGAAAGGAAGATGAGAATGAGTTGAGAGTGGTGTAGTTCCACTCTTACTGCTTGCTGACCACATTGTCCAACCAAGAGAAGGAAAAGATGGAGAAAAAGTAATTTATTGGCAGCATAAGCCAGCTACAAACCACTGTTTCCCAGAATTCTGAAGTAGATTCACATGATTAATTTCCAAAACTCTTCTTGGGACTGCCTCTACACTGGGTCCCTCTGCTTTATGACTGGGATGAAAGTTTAAGTCTAGCCTCACGACACCACTCATAAATAATTAAAAATCTGACAGTGAAGAAGTCACTACTGTTTCTGAGTTGATCATAGAACTACAGAATATTCTGAGTTGAAAGGGCCCCACGAGGATCATGAAGTCCAGCTCTTGAGTGAACGGCCCATACAAGATTGAACCCACAACCTTGGTGTATTAGCACCAGGCTCCAACCAGCTGAGCTCAACTCAAGGTCAGTCTCATGAAAATTAGCACGTAAACATAAGATAAAAATGACTGTCTTTACTGCTGTTCAGAAGTCCAGCTGACAAAAGAATTGCTTCTTTTCAACTTTATTTCCCACAGTATTTTCTGAGTCAACTTGACCATTTCCCCTTTTGATATGAAAGTAATTCTGTAAAGTGAAGTCACTGAACCAGAAAACATACATTTGGTCTCTCTGATTTCTAGTATTCACGACCAATTGAATGCTTATAGAAGTTAGTGAAAAATAATCCCATTTGATTCATTTCTCATTTTAAGTTATTTACAATACAGAGTATGCTGACTAGCACTTTCCTGTGCTGTGTGAAGGTATTAGGCTTGACTCACAAAGACATCTGTGAGAAAAAAAGCTATAAAAATACTGAAGGTGTGTGCCTTTACCCCTTTTCTAAAGAGGAATAAGAATTTTGTTCTCACCTGGAATTTTATGAAGTACATTCTTCTAACTCACTTGATTATAAAATAACATCATGAAAAAAAGAATCTCCTGTGTAAACTGCTTTTCTCACAAGACATTACATTTTTTTGCAAGTTTCATAGCAAAAACACTGTTTGAAGTATTTGTTTTCCTATGCTTATGCTAATTTGCTCAGAATACTGATATTTAAACTTTTTTCTGGATCACATAATATTTCTTGTAAAAGCAAATCTGATCTTCCTTTGTGTGTAAAACTGATGTACATGAAGTCAAATTCTGTGGCATCAATAAGGGCCAGTCATCAGCTGGGAAAGAGAATTTAACACTTTATTCTGGCTCTGTTCTGGTTTACATAGATATCTTTTTGGAATCAAAGAGTTATTTCAAACAGAGCAGAATATCTTTGAGAAACACAAATATGCACTGAGAGAAGAAGGAAACCAAGATCTAAACATGGCAGATATCTGACCAAGTCAACATCAGAACAAAAATACAAGAATGTATGGAAATGTTTTACAGGAACTCTTAAAAGGTGGAGACAGGAAGCAAAATCATCTCTGCATTAACTTCTGTATTGTTGTGGCCAGACTGCTTTAGGACAAGACTTAGGATACGAGCATATTTATATTCATTCCAGAATACTTTTTTTTTTAATATCCGCTTCTAAGTTCCCCCTTCCATTTCTGCTAAATGAGTTTCTTTTTTCCCAGATATCCCACAGAAAACCAGAAAGCCTAATTGATCCCAATCTTGTGCAAATAAAACTTTTTTTTGCTTTATTTATAATACAAGTATCCTGGTTTCTGTAAATAGATAGAGGCTGTAAGAAATTTTGAACCTTAGCCACAGCATCTTTTAAAAAAGTGATTTTACTCAGGATATCCTAGCTGCAATTTTCTGATATACAGTCAGAGTTGGAGAGATTGCAGTTACAGACAAAATCATAAAGAATATTTTTAAATTCAATCATGCTATTCTGTATTTATTGATATATTCTCTGAGATTTATCATTCTGTATCTTTCATCAGAATCATTTTGATGTTATACATTATTTGTATGGGTAACTGTGTTTATCAACCCTGTTACCTTTTCAGTATATTTTTTCTAGATATTGTAGAATTGAAACCTTTCATATCCTCATAAGAAAACAGTTTGGAGAATAGTTGTAAGGAGTTGGCAGTAATGAGTGTGGTAAACCACAAACCAAAATATTAGAGCAAATATGAATTAGAGTCATGAGAACTTGGAAAATGTGCCCAGAAAGCCAATATTTAACTTTCAGAACTTATAAAATACAGTAGGAGCTTAAATGGAATTCCATAGCATTTATTAATTTGTCTTTAATATTATTTTTTGTGTAGTTTTTAAATAGCAACATCAACAATCCAATGTTTCCTTTGCAATTGAAAATAATTTGCTGAATGACATCAATATACATCAGATAAAGATCATTCATTTACTTCTAAGCAACATAAACATTTAATCCTGGGTATTTTTAGTGTAAAGATATTTAGAGGGGTTTTTATTTTTGTTTTATGTCTCAGATATTGGTGGTCCAAACCAAAAGATTTTAAGTTTTGGTCATATTTGCATTGTGAAGGTGCATCATTTTTCTTTTATCCTGTACACACGCATTATTAAGTGTAACATTACAGATTTCGGTAAAGCTGCTGTACGTTTTAATAGAAAAAAAATTCTAGTAGTGTCAAAGGAAACCTTTTTTGTGGTCTCTGCCTGTCTTGCCATTTGTACATGGGATGAAGTGGGAAAATATTCTTGGGAAATCCTTTCTTTACTGTGATTACCATCAAGCTTCCAGAACTTGTCTTCTCACTATTGATGATACCCTACTCATCAACTGAACCTTTTTTTACTTATTGTTATCATTCTTAGTCTAAAATAATTTAATTTTAGACTGAAATTTTATGGATGCTTTTTGTGCAAGAAGAAACAAAACTCCAGCTACTCTTGCACCATATGCAGAGTGATTTCTTGGTGATAATAGCTTTTAACTGAGATTCAGTAGAAAAACAGCTGCTGCTTACCAGTAGCAAAAATGTGTATTGAAAACAGTGAAAAATTTGAAAAGCTTTGAGATCAGAAATACTCAGATTCTTTTTCCTCTTGTATAAAATAACTCTTTTTTTAGAATCTTAGAGTCTTTTATTCTACTATAATCAGAAGCATCAGGCAAAATATAGCAGGTAATGAAAAAAGGAGTAAGAATTAAAAGCCCAAACATAAAAATTATTTTCAAGATTTTTAACTATTTTTTTGAAAATAAATAGTTGAATATTGATAAACATAATGAAAAAGACCTGCAAAAAGAAGAGTGGAAGAGAGGAAGAGAAAATATAAGTTAGTTCAGATCAGTTTGTGACATGAAAATTTTGTGTGTGACGTTGAACTGATGTCAATATCATTTGAGAAGTTGTGCGAAAACAGAGCTGCACAGGCTGACGCACTGACTGACTGACAGCAGACCCAGTATCAATTATACGACGCTGGGGCAAAAAAGCACCTTAAAACTGAAATTATTCCTTCTGGAACGACTGTTACAATTATAATATCAAAATAAGCTAGAGGTAGAGTGGAATGACAATGTTCTTTGAGGAGAGAGGAAGACTGTTCAATTATGTTTGTTTGCTTTTTTTTTTTTTTTTTTTCCCTAAGATTTACTACCTATAGAGCTGTAATTGCTAAAACCTTGGTTATGAAAGAAAGAAAAAGAAAAATCTACAACTACGTAAATACCAGGGTCTATACATAATAAAAACAAAACAACATGAAAAAAAAAATAGTGGGAAAATCAAGTATAGTTCAAGCAGAAATGGAAATTTTTAAAATCCAGATTAATTTAAGTGGTATCCAAAAATATTTCTGTAGGTTTGGTGAAAACATAGTTTTCAAATTAAAAAACCCACAAAGATTTAACTTCTAAAAAACATTCTTATCTATTTTCATATTCAACCAAAATGGTACAGGCATGGTCCTATTTACCAAAAAAATATGTAAATTCCCTCTGCTGTAGAGTTTGTGTTTTTCGTTCTTTCAGACCATTTTGAATCATGTTTAGTGAAAGCACATAATTCTTACACATTCTTATTTGCTATTCTCTTTAAAAATAGGAATTTCTATCTTCCTATGGAATAATATTATTCCAAATATCATCTGCCTCCTGTCAGAACGTATTTCCCCTGATGGTTAGACGTTGTTACAATTATCCATTATGTTGGCATTTCAGTTTCTTTTGAACTGGGTGATACATCCAGTCGCTACAACTGTTTCCAAATCATCAGACAGCTTCCTTGGTTAATGTGGTCCGTGGAGGGCAGGAATAAATTACCCTGTTTCAGGGATCCCGCGTGTGTCTGCATTGCAGGATTGTTCACACTGTTGCTCAGCGTTACACAGGGAAGACATTCAAAAATTGTGGCACTGGAAAGGATGGGGGGAAATTGTAAATAACCTGGTAGCAATGCTAGTTACAAAAAAGAGAACTGACATGCTGTAGGAAAATAGCCTTAAAGTGCCCTACTTTAAGGATCCTGGCGGTCCTAGCCCGCATGAGATAGATGTGCAAAGAGGGACTCAGTGGAGCTGGGTTGTGTCAATTCTGTCTGTAATGGTCAAAATCGCTGCACCCGTGCTGGTTGGAGACAAAAACCTCCCTGTGCTCAGCAATATGGTGTTTTAGGACATCTTGGTGTGCATAAATCTACTATTAATAAACTCCAAATGATGACTAAACAAAGCTTTTCGGGAGATGAAAAGTCTTTTGGCAGTGGTCCTAAGGTGAGCCCGAGAACATTAAAGCAGCCTCAAAGCCTGGATCTTAAATAAAGAACTCCCCACAAGCTCACGAGCTTAAAACCTCATGCATCCCAGCATCTGGAGAAGCTGAATGAAGGTTCTGCCCAGCAGAAGCCAGACTAGACCTGACATGAGGGAATTTTATCCAATCTGTGACAGAATCTGAGTCCTAGTCGTCACCCTGTCCACTGAATACCATGGCTTTGATCATCTCAAAAAATAGTACCTATTTTTACAGAAAAAAAAAGCTTGCATTTCCCTTCTTCCCCTTCATTGTGTCTTAAGCACAATCATTCCAATTTACTGTGAAAAACCTCCATTTGCATTCTCAAAATTTCTGAAAAAGTGATTGCAAACTAGTACCAGATGTCACACAAGCATTAAGTATTTAAGGAAAGAGAATAATTCTGAGTGACTGAACTGTAAACAAATTTTGTTTAAACAACTTTTGTTACACTTTTGCTAAGATTCATTTTTGCTTATCCAAGCTCCAACACTTAGGAAATTGATAATAAACCTGACTGTTATACTAAATATAGGGTGTCCCTTACAGGCATTCAGAATATCAGTTAAATTTTAGAAATTTTAGTTATTCTACCATGAATTCACAGAATTTCCACAGTACTCTGTTTTATCTGACACTGCACCCAGGAGAAAAATGAACCAAATATAAGCTAGTTTGATCCTCCAGAGCACTTATGCCATGGTAGTTAAATCACAAACTTATTTGAATTCTTCTGTATAAGTTTCTGATATTGTATCAGAATTTGCCCTTAAAATTAATGAGCTAAGTATTTCCAAGAGACAACCTCCTAGAATATTATCATATCATCTAATGACATCTCCATGGCCTACAAGTGATCTCTTTCGATTAGTCGGTCTTTGTTCAATAAGATCAGTCTGATGGGAGTGCACAATGCATTTGAGGCAAAAGAATACAACAAGGGACAGTTCCTCAAAACTGCTGACTTTACATATGAATAACTTTGAGTTTTTATTAGCCATTTTTTCATGTAAGGAAAATACTTTGTAACAATTGGATAAAATTTTCATTTTCAGTGGGATGAACATTTAATGATATTGAACCAAAACTTGTTTGCATTTTTAATAGTTATTTAAATATATATTTTTAAAAATTTATAAATTATTATGAAAGATTGTGGCAGCACACTTGAAAGACTGTAGTTTTAAGTATCTGTAGCACTCCATCCACATTCAGTCTTGGAAACACTTCCTTTATAATATAATTTTTTCACCATATATGGAAAAAAAGACTAAGGTATATATTTGGGTTGTTTATTTGAGCTAGCTTTTTAAAAATTTTTCAGTCTTAAACTGTATTGAAGTTGTCACCAGGCTTTTATATACAGTATTATCAACCTGGTTTTGTAATCAAGAAGAGAATCATATGCTGTGTACTACATATCAAAATCTGCCTTTGAAAACAAATATTATAGAATATAAAGAGCTAATGGCATTGTATGCAGCAATGTGGGCAGCCTAACACATCATGTCATCAACAATTGCAGTTATTGCATTCTAGACTTGAACTTTTTTTCTTCTGGACTTTTTGCATCACAGAGGAAAATTTATGGATAAACTACTAATGTAGGTAAAATTCAGGATATCTATGGCTCTTTTGGAATGAAGCTTATATGATAACGGAAATAACTTTATCCCCAAAATCACCTCCTGATTTACGCCAAATAACACATCTTCGTGTTGGAAAATGCTTTGTGGAGATGGAGAAGTAAGAAATCTCCTACTGCAGCTTTAGAGTTCTGATCATGTGGAGATCAATCTCTGGGAACAGCAGCTCTTGGAGAAGACCTTGTACAGCTGAGCCTCGATGGCTGGCTGTGAGCTGCAGAAAAGTGAGGCATACTTGCACTTTTCCAAGTGTGAATGTGAAACACAAAATAGACACCCTAGGGAGGTCCAGAAAACTCAGGGCACTTCAGGACACTGAGAAACCTGGACAACTAGCCAGATTTAATTTGGGGTTTTCATCACATTTTCTGTTTCTGCTTGACATTTCTTCAGAGTTTTCTTGCGTATCCCTAAGGTCGTCTTAATGTTTTTGTTGGTTTGCCTTCCTGCTTTTATGCAGAGAGCATGTTGTTTTGTTTTGTTTTTTCCAAATGAGGCTTTAAAAATCCATTTTATAGTATACATTTTTTATCTAAAATATAAAATAATCTGTTAAGCCCTCTTTAACCACTGAATATATGTTCAGTAAACATAATGAACAATTTGAAACTTATATATGCTTTGACAAAAATGAAAAACAGCAGTAAAATGGTAAGTGAAGTTGAAGTAATAGGATTTTAGCTATGTATGTGTAGAAGTAAATTCACATACTAAAAAAAGAGTACTGTGCCAAAAGTAAGGCTTTTCACTGCAATGCAATTCTCTTTTTTTTTTGTTTTCTTCCTTTCACCTTTAGACAGTTCTAAGGGAAGCTGTCACAGATTTCTACCATATGTTTGTTCTGTTATGCCTTAATTCAGTGGATAACGCATTAGCCAGTCTTCATTTATACTGTGTGTGTACATCAACAACACTGTATGGAAAATAAGTTTATGAATGTTCTGACTTTCACAGTATTATCAATGCCACTGGCTGCACAATTCGGTAGCTACTAGATGAGCCCTAAAATTGCTGAGAAAAATAAAAATAGGCAGCAGTAGTGTCAACACATGGCAGTTTGTTATGGGAACACATTCTCTTCAGTGCTGCATCTAAATTCTTCAGATCAATATGTGATTTGTGGTTCTTCAAATACTCAATTATCTCAGGTTTTGAAGATCTTGCCTGAAGACAGTAGAAAGAGTATTGATTTGTCTTTAATATAATACTTTTTGAAAGTGGTTCTTGAAACAATTTCAACTTTAAATGTCATGTTTTCCTATAATTATTTTGATCAAATAAGTATAGCATTTGATCGTTATAGGCATGGGTAATTTTGCCAGTTTTTACAGAAAACATTGCAGGATCTTTGAAGAAAATAGCTGTTTAATCCTTTCTATTTTGTCCCTTGCTTACAATGTAAGACAAATGGTAGTTATAGTGCAGTGATCTAACACACCAACACATTTTGAACTTTTGTGTTGTATGTTAACTGCAGCAAAGATTGTGGTGATGGAACACTGAAGAACACAGCCAACAGACAGGACACTGGAAACTGTACATTAGGTCAGGGATAGAAGGTAAATATATGTGAGTGTTCATTGTTTCCTTTTTGAGAATGAGTAATACTACAAATGTTGCAGTAAATGGAAGCATATATGCTGTGATAAATAGCCATGCTTCAGCTCTGCTTATTTAATGACAACTGAAGCCAAAAATATTCTGAAAGGATTTAAGATTATTTGGGAGATGGGTGATCAGAAGACGAAATCATACTTCATTATTCCTTTCCCCAAAAACAGCATGAGCAAACTAACCTATAACTGTGACCCCTTTAATTAAAACAATTCATCTTACAATGGTATGTGTGTAGAAGTCTGCTGCTATTTTTTTAAAGATCTCCTCCCTTAAATTCCATTTATTCCTCTTTTGAAAAATCAGTGAAGGATTTTGAAGATCCTTCATTGTGAGATTGGAACTATGTTTTCTGTAGTGGCCTCCTGCTCCCTGGCTGATCCATGTCACAGAAGGCTTGTGGCCACACAGTTCATTGTGAGAATTTTATGTAGTCAGGTCAAGAGATTTTGTAAATCAAATGTTTCAGAATGGGGTGTCCATTAATAACCCAAATAACCCAAATAGTTTGAACAAATGGAAATAAGCTTCTCTTGGACTAAAAGAGGCAGTTGGTAGCAAAATGCAGTCTCTAAGAGCATTCCATTCGGTGCTACAATATTCCAACTAAAAGCTATCTAATTAAGATGAAATTTCTACACCATTTATTTCATTTTTGCAATATAGCATGCAAGTGAACACTTGGCCCCATCATATTTTGTGCTGAAGTTATAGCCTCTTAGGCAAGTGGACACCATTAAAATGATGAAAAAGGATTAACCTTATTTAACACTTTAATTTATTTTCTTTGGCTGAAACTTCCCTCAGACTCTTTTTTGGATGAAATTCAGTCTTCCTTCAGGTCTCCGAGGAAACCTGGAAATGATAGCATTTTATTGGAGACATAGAAGGACACTTCACTGCCTTGAGGAGGCAGCTGCAAGTAGTGATGCAGGCAGAACAGCATAGCAGGGAAAGATTTCACCCATGACCTTCTCAGTTTTGGACTCTATTCAGGAAAACACTTAAGCACATATTTCCTGCTCCTTATTATGTCCCACTAGAACTTAAAAACGTGCTTAAGTGACATTTGGAGCAGCAATGCTTTCCTGAGCAAACACAGGAGAGAAATGGACTCCTGTCCCACCACCCTGCTCCTTTCTGCCTTCCTGAGCGGTGCCTCTGTCAGCACAGGCAGGGATGGAGGAGTTCCCCTGAGCAGGGGGCCATACCTGCCACACAAAATGCCACAAAAAATGCCTTCCCCACTGTTCTGCTTAATGATTGTGCAGCCTACTCAGGGCTTAGTGAGCTACAAGAGGAAAGCTGGTGGGAGCTTCTGCTTATTTTGTATCAACAGTTAACTTCCTTTGTTCTTGATCTATGCAAATGAATTGAAACTTATGGATTTAAAGGTATCCTCATTTGGCACTAATGATTGAAAGTTCATCTGTATTATTAGATTATTTTCACATTGAACAGGGTTTATTTGCAAACATACATCCACTTTTCTGTCCTTAAAATCTGAACTGAATATGTATGGAGCTAAACACTGAATATTCCACGTTACTAAGCATTCCTCTCTTGATTGTTCGTATGGAGGCTATGAAGCAAGAGAAACTCCATTGCAGCTCTTTGCTGGAGGGCTAGTTCCACTGGAGATGCTAAAATGATTTCACTGCTCTATGTATAATTCATTGAAATGTTTTAATGGTCAAAGAGAAATGGGAAAATGGGCTGTACAATGTACGTATGCTAACTGTAAGGACATTACTTTTTTTCTTTGTCCAGTTTTGTCTCCAGGATTTTTTCTATGCGCACACAGATTGTCGTAGGAAGCAGCTTAATTTCTAAATCTGATTTCTTCTGTTCATAATAAAACCTTTATTAAATAAGCAGTGGAGTAAAGCTAAATTAATCATGAGCAGCTAGATCCACCAACGCACTTATGTGCAACAACTGTGAAAACTGCAGCACATAACAGTTAGGCATCTGCTCCCTGTAGCTGCTCTGTGCCCTGAGCCAGGTGCCCAGGTTCCTGCTGCATTTTACAGAGGCACTTGGACCCTCTGGGTTGGAGATCATAATGCATCGATGGCCATGGAGAGAGAAAACAGTGAGTGGCAAGAAAATGCTGGGTGCAGCAAAACTGATCTTAACCCGGGTTCTTCTCTGAGATCAGGCTGATCCTTGAGGAATAACAGCTGCTAAATGTGGCATGGTGGGTGGAGCATATTTGTAACCCTTCAAACACAGAAGGAATTCACATGGAACCTGCTGGAGAGCCTTGTACAGCTCCTCCTTGTACAAAGAGAGTGTTTGGTAAATGAAAAACCATCTTCCCTTGCTGTCATCTGAGAGCCTCTGCAGAACAGCCTCTGTCAGGGAAGGTACAGCAGGGGCAGCCAGGGTCCTGCCCCTAAGCTCAGGTGACAGAGTGGCTGCTGCCAGCTATGCCTGACATTTCATCCTTAAGATTGGGCAGTGAGCTAAATTCTACATTTGCTCATCTTAGAAAAAGACAACAATGACTACATTTACCTCAGATAACTAAATGCAAATTATTGTTTCCTGAATATTGTACTCACCATACCATAAAACAAGATCAAACCTCATTCTACCTCCCTGTGAGCTCTCTCCAGTAAACACCTGAAAGGCAGTTTTGCTCAACTATTCATCACATTTCTACTCTTACACGTATTTGGATTTTTTGCTTAATAGTAAATTAAATTGAACTATTTCAATCACCCGTCCTTGAAAACCACAGGGAATAAAATGCATATTCAAATTCAAAATGCATATTCACTTTACTTGGAAGTGGCAGGCCAATTATTAATTGCTAGATCTTGTGTAGGTATATATTTCTTTATACATTTAAACCTATTTATCTACATACATTTCATATATATATGTATACACACACATAGCTATCTGGTCATCCATATTCTTTTCAAAAAGTATTAATTTTTGTTTGAATTCAAACAATTTATGTAACGTAAAAATGAAGTCAGTTGTGTGAACTTCAGAATTGACCTTACTGAAAATCAAATATTTCAGAGAGGGCTTTTTTATTTTTAGAAGGATATCCGAGAGTCTGAATTGTTTCTGTGTAAACAAGAAAAAATTTCATGTTAGAAAACTATTTCACTCAATGGAAATGTTTGTGCTAGAGTTATGTGACAAGAATTTGTGGAATTACTTCTAATATAAAATTGTTCCATATTTTCTGCACTGTGGACATTGATGTAAAATATTAACCATTCAACACTGAACACTGCCAGATGTGTGGAGCACTAAAAGAAAGATCTACATGTTTCAATAATCCTGTTTACTTGAGAATTGAACCTGTTGTTTGAGTTTAGACTTCTTTTTAAAATTCTAGTACTTAGAAAATGGTAACTTTTGCTGCGCTCAAGCTGTTAAATAATTATTATGTTATTTTAAATATATGGCTAAGAAAAGTGTATTCTCAAGCCAAGACATTTTGTAAAAACAGGAAAACAAAAAGCTGTTTTGAGACTGTTTCATTGCTAAGCTATAAAACCCATCCAAAATATATATTTTTAATAGAAATGGAAGCCAGTATAATAGATGGAGATTCTCAAAATCTAATCACAAACCCTATTACTGTTAGGAGTGTTATATTACTAAGAAAAGAAAAACAACATGCACACAAATACAGGTCTAAAATTTAGCTTCCTTTATCTTTTCACCAACTTAGGAGGTAAAGGTCATACTGCAAAAAGCCACTTTATAATAACAGCTGTTGGTTGGTTTGTAGGTATTTTTTAAAATGAAAGTAGGATAGAGCAAAATTCTGTGGCTCATTTTACATTTATAAAAATGACTAATGCTAATGTTGATGATGTTCTTCCAGGAAAGGGAAAACCTCTTCTTGAAATGTTTCTAGATCACAACTTCATGTGCAAAGAAATGCTTCAGTTATTCTCTAAATCAAAGAAAATATCAGGGTAGGAATTTTCCTGACTCCAAGAAACCTCTTGAGCTTTAAGCTCTTGCCGCTCCAAGACTCAGGCAACTGTGGGCAGGACAGGGACAAAAGATGGACATGAAAGGGAGAGTTTTTGGCTGTAGATCAAAAGAGGCATCGCACATTTCTCCCCTCTGGGCTTTTCTCTGGAGGCTTCACAGGGGCATGAGCAGCACAGGGCAGCACTGCCAGGCTGGGGTGGTTGAGGGTGGCCCTTCCACAGCTTGAGGACAGCCGGGCACTTGTAAAGGACCTCCATGGGCACACAGACGGCATGGGCTGGGCTTGGGCTGAGGCTGGTGCCTCACTCAGGATCAGTGCGAGCAGAGGTGCACAGAGCAGCCCCCTGGTACCACACTGGCACCCCTGCCCTGGGACACTGCAGGGCTCTGTCTGCTGCTCTGGGGGGCTCTGTGTGCCCACAAGTGCTCATCCCAGCAAACAGCTGCACGGGGTTTCAGTTAAAATCCTTCAAGGGGATGGAGGCAAACTGGAGAAAATGCTGAACGTTCAGCCTGTTACCAGGCATGGTTTGTCCTTATTCTGTAGTGACTCACAAAAGTATGTTTTCCTACACAAAACATCAACAATTCACAAATTTATATTTTTTTGGCAACAAAAGCAGTTTTCATATTTAGTATTGCATTTTTAATGCCATGATCAGCACCTGTACAACACAGCAGGAGAAATAAAAATATTGAAAAAAGAGAAAAAAGAGAAACTAATGCCAGACATTTCACTTTTTTTCTATCATTAGAAAAAAAAAGAATATATTTTTAAGATTCACCTTCGTCATTAGTTACTGGTTTATGCTGTGTTTAAACATATGTTTTGGATTGCCTATATTCTACTGAAGAGCCACAAGTTTTCCCTGCAGCTCTTATTATTTCACTCCGTAAACCATGGTATCTGTTTAAGGGTAGAAAAGGAAAAAGGATGGACAATCTTCCTCAAATGAAGAATAAAAAGAGCTACTCTCCTTTTTTTCTTTTTCTTCTCATTAATACTGCTCTTTGCTGCGGCTTATGCACTGTACTAAATTACAAAATGACGCACACATATTAATCCCTAGACATATTCAAACTTTACACTTCCTTCCTCCAGTTTCACATTAGGTAAACTTCAGTGGATTTGAAAGGATGCAAAGTTAGCAGCCATGGTCTAATACTTTGAAGAACCAGGCCTATCTTACTTGGCACATTTAAGAAACCATCAAAAATTATTATTGTCTACTGCTGGCAATACAAAATGCACCAGGACTACTTCACACATAGTTTGTTTAACCTCTTTTGTTTACTTTTGAGAAGATGCGGAGGTGCAGAATCTTAAGAGCAATCTTAAGAGCAAGAGACTGGCCAGTTATTAAATTCTTATATAGGTGATGATAAAGGCAAACTGTTTGTTCCAAAACTCCAGGACTATACTGAATGATTTTCTTTTTTTTAAAGAGTAGACTAACATTACTCGAATTCGAAACAAAATTTGTCAAAAAAAAGGGAAAATTGCATGAGGCTCTATTAAAAGACCACAAACAGAAGACATGGGAGCTCTCTTGAAAAATTTTTACGACAATTTTATAGAGATCAGCTTCTAGAAGTGATCAAAAGTAACCAAGCATTTGGAGCAAATATTTTTGAAAAACTATTGACAAAAATATTTCTAATGTTTTCAACTCACAGTGAAAATTTTAAGGTTTGTTTCAATTTGAGCTGTTCCTAACTCATATCTGTAGCTCAGGCTTGCAGATGAATTTTTAATGATGAGCAATAGTGGTGTCAAAACATTTCCTGAGAGCATAATCTCAGCAAAGGATTCCTTCAAGACATTGTTTGTCTGCATGGACAGCATTAGACTGCACAAGTCTCAGTACTGTAGACCTTCAGAGAGGCTGAGGGGAGAGTTGTATGTTTCACCAGTGACATGTGGAAAAGCAATCAGACACTGGATTACATGGTTGTCACTGTCCATTTGCCTTCTTTATCTCTACTCACTCTAAGCTCTTGCAAGGCCCTGCTAGTAATGACATTGCTGTGTAGAGCAAGACAAAAATGTGCAAGAAAGAATGGGTTTGGCATATTTAAACTTTATGTTTCCAATTTATTTGCAAAGCAGTTAATATCTTTTTGTTCTTAATAAATGTCTTCAATTATATACTTGATGGAATATTTTCTAAGTGTAAAGGTTACTTTGCACTTATAAAGGTTACTGTTAAACAATTGGAGGGATTTTGTGGTTCATTAATCTATGTTCAGTGTTCATCTATACGTGTCCTATTGCTCCATTTCCAACCAGTTGCCTCAATCTTTGTATACAGTCTTTGTATTTATAAATACAAGAGACATCTAAAAACATTTGACAAACTGGGCTGTGTAAAGAAGTGTAATGTCTGTGGGGAGCACTGATTTTCCTGCACACATTTGCAAAAGAGTCTGGGTATGAACTTGCCAGTTTACATGTCTGCAGTCTAAACCTTCAAATTGAAGTTCATATGACACTCAGGTTAGAGCCACTGTCTGTAAAGTTTGTGCATCTTCTGCAGCAAAGTAGATGAATACAACAGTGAGAAAGCAAATAGCTGAAGAATTTTAGGTAACCTGTGCTGTTTTCATTCTCCCCTCTGCACATGAAAAAGCATTGTTTTGTCTATGCCCTTGATGTTGGAAAAATAATAATAGCATCTTGCCTTGCTGAAAAATCAGAAAAACATAAGTTTCTATATACTGTATCCAGAAAAGATTTTTCCTCCCCATCTAAATGGATCACACAATAATGGATTTTCTTAAATGTAGATGCAAAGCCTGCAACTGACTGCTTCAATTTTAGTGGTTCACGGGCAGAATTCTGCAATTGTTTATCGTTGCTTCAAACCAGCAGTAAGCACTGTCATCTTTGGGGAGCATGGGGAGGGTTTTTTTCTAGTTTGATTTGTTGAGCTGCAAACATGAACAACCATGAATAGACTTAATTTTTGGTTAGAATAGAATAACACTATGTATCACTGTAATTAATTTAGACTCTGTGAGCCATTTTACATTAATTTTAATAAAAATGATACATGAACTGCCGGGACCTGAAGAGTAGCCACAAATTAAATAAAAGAAGAGAAAACTTACATGCTTGTAACGTAGAGTCTGGTGGCTCGCTTTTTCTTACTGAACTTTTAAAGTGTATCTTTACCAAAAGAATGCTCCTTAGAATTACTTTAATGGTCATTAAACTAGATATTCAAACACACAGAAATAATTACATAAATGCCTAGACGTGTCTTTTAGCCCGTGATATAGAAAATATCACAAACTACAAGCACTGCTTGCAAATGCTGCAGCTTAAGAGTCAGACAACTGACCTTTCTCAGAGCTTTTTCCATTGACAACGTAGTATTTGATGGAATAAGTCATGATGATTTTAGCTTTGTATTCATAAAGGAGTAAAAAATGATTACTTTCCGTGGAAATAAACAGATAAGAACTCAGTGAACTCTGCAGCTGATGAATAAACACCCAACACTGCATAGTACTCTGGGGACTGTAAAAACAGACAGGATTGTCTAGGGAGTTTTTTCTTGACCCTTTGCTACTAAGGACCTTTGACTGCAGAATAGGGTGTAGCTCAGTAATGTATCTCTCAGAGTGAAATCTGCTACTTTGATCTGTATTCGTTTTTGCTTTGCAAGTTCAAGGTAAATGTTTCCCTCAAAAAATACACGTTCAGCAGCACTCTGATAAAGTTATTCAGAATATGTAATGTCTCCTTAATACAATGTTTTCCCTCTTTTAATGAAAACATGCATTGATAACTTGACTATCAAACCAAGAAACGACGTATTTGAAATAAATGTGTTTTCTCAGGATACGTGTGAAACTATGTAGTGGAAAGTTCCTTACTTGAGAGATAGTAAAGCTCCAATATAGGTTTTCAGTATCTTGGATTGGGGAGGAGCAGAGAATATATTCTAAGCAGTATATCTGAAGACTTTGTATCTCATTTGTATGCGTCAACAGAAAAAAACAAAAAAAGGCCCCAAGAGGACAGGGCTTGCAGAAAAGTCAGTTTGCTTATCAAAGTAAGTTCTATGCAATCCTTTTTCTAATGCTTTATTTAATCTCTTTTTCATTATCTTAACTGTGTGTGTTTCTTTATTTGGCTGGAAGGATTCACACTGCAGTAAATCACACAGCACATTTTTTTTCCTTCTGCCATTTTTTCTAAATTTTTATTTATATTAAAGCCACCATTTTTTGTACATCTACCAAGTCAAATCCGGCTCCCATTTAAAACAAAGTGTCCCAATGACTGTAGTGGGAACTGAATCAAACCTATATTCCCTATGCCATGTCAAATTCATAATCTTTATCCTTAAAAATTTCATCCTTTGAACACTTGCAAGACCATTCTTTAGTTGTTCCTTGGCAAAGCCTTTTTGTTATACCCATGTTCATCTTCCCATGAAAACACCTGCTGTCATTCTAAATACAATATTTAGCTCTTCCCATAGAAGACGTTGTGGCAACAAATTAAGGACCAAGAAAGCAGTTTTCAAGCTACGTGCATCTTTGGTCTCGTCTAAGTTATTCATTCTGTAGTTTATGTGATTAAAAACCTTGTTAAAATACGGAATTAAAATAATTGTCATCTGTAATTATGTAGGAGAACATGCACTCGGGAAAACTTCAAACTCACTTTGTGATACCAACGTTGGCAACACAATGATGAAGAGGAAGTCTTTCACAACCAGACATTACCCCATCAATCAGTTTGCAGTCAGGAGAAAAATTGACTTTGTCATGATATGGTTCTTAAAGCAAAAGTAATAAATTCTATAGAAACAGCAAGCCTACAGCGTAGCTAATTTATTCATTATCCACCCCAGAAAAATAATTAAGTCATGCTTTCTTTCCTGGCTCTTCATTACAGTTTAGCCTTTTTCTGCAGCAGTCAGTGACTGAATGCTTATTAAAATAAATTAGCTGCAAAACTTTTAACTCTGTCTTAAAGAAAAACTAATCCACTTTTCTAGTGGAAACAACATTGATTAAATAAACCGAGTTTCATGCCGAGACAACTAATTCCTTTAGCCACAGTTTCCAATCTTAAATCATGTTGTATCTGTATTAGTTTGAGAAGTATATAATGAGCTGCGAGTTTATAATTGGTATTAACCTCTTTCTGTATGCATTTCGTTTTTTTAGCCTGGGTGATTTTAGTGATGGAATGAAATCACTGTGCAGCCAGTAGATATTTTTGTAGTTGTGTATCCTTTTTTCAGCACGTACACACGCAGTCACTCAGATATACTCTGTTATTCCTCTGATCCAGCTGTTTCACACAAGCTGCCTTGACGGGAAGGAACTTCATCCATGTCAAACTGCTTCACAGGTACTACATAGGAATATCACTTTAAGAAAACAAGTGTTTACAATCTTGCTCATATTTCATATCAGAAATATGGAATGCGAGCATTTAAAATAACATTTGAACCGGATCCACTGACAAGCTGAATTAAAGAAAACATTCTCTCAAACAATTTGTATTTCACATGAAAACAACATTGTACAAGGCCAAATGCTGCAAAATGGGCAAAAAATGCTGAAGAGATTGTCAGTATGCGACCTGTGTAGAGCTACATCATTACATTAAAAAAATAAATGTTTTCTTTAATGCCACCAGCAGTAATCAACCAACAGTTTAGTAAGTAAAGTAATCTAATGATGAGTCAATCAGATCACACACATACCAGCTCCCACAACAAAATAGATAACAAGAATTTGATGTGAAATAGTGATTAAATTAATATAACAACTAAGCCAGGGATAAATCCATCACCCCTTCCCAAGACCAACCTTGTCACAGGGCATCAGAGGGGCTGGCTGATGCAGAAGCACAGCTCAGCAATAACTGCAGCCTGAGGGTGCCGACATCCTCTGCACACACAAGAGTCCCCTGTGCACTTGTGCACTTCCAGTAGCTCTGAATATTTATAAAACCCTCAGCCTCATCTTCAGCACCCCATTCAGCTCCTCTGCCCTAGGAAGATCATTTCCCTATAGAAGCCATGTGCATCATGGATCTTAGTCCCTGTGGCCCCTCATTAGCAGCTGCCAAAGCTTCTCAGGATGGCACAACACCACTGCACAGAGCAGCCAAATGACCTGCTGTTTGAGGCTGGCTTTTGTCCCACTGCACAGGAGCCATTTTGATGAAACACGGAAAAGAAAATACAAAAATCTCCTCTGCCTCACACGTTGATGGATCCATCTGCACTGCATAGCAGGCAAGAAAATCTGCAAGGGACGACTCTCAGATTACAAAGGGCATTCATCAGGCAGGGCATGCTCTCAGCTACAGCTAATTCAGTTGCAAACAACAAAGCACCTGACGGGCCTTGGCAACTGCTCCATCTTCTGGGCTGCCTGAGTCCTATGGGCCCTGGGGCAGGGAGCACAGGGATGCAGGGACACAGGGCCTGTGAGGGTCTGGTGGTACCCCTTTGTCCCCCAGAGCGGGCAGCCAACGCTCTGCCTGCCATGATCTGCAAGACCATCCCACACAATAACCCCTCAAACTTCCTATTTAAAAATCCACAGGTGCTGCAGGACTGGCAGAACAGAGGGAGAAAACATTCTTTATTGTCACTCTCCCCCCCAAACACGCCTTTCAATTGCTTCCCTTCCCTTTCCCTGCTCAGCTCGTTTTATCTCCGCCAGGCTGCAAGAATGCGAGGGCGGGAAGGGAATATGCCTGCTCTGACAGAAAACTCCTCTTCTGTAGACAGGAGCTCACCAAGGGACTCTGGCTAAAAAAAGTGTTCTACATCTCATATTGATAATATTTTTCGTCTTTCCTTTATACTGTGGTTATAGCTGTATAGCATAAATTCTACCAATCTGTAATTTCTTTTTATGTCACAGCAATAAGCATATGAGAAACCAAAAACTAATAATCAATTGAAGAGAATCTTTCAAAAAAAAAAAAAGTGATTGCTCTATATTTACACCAGTGAATATTCAGAGAAAGTACCTTACCTATTTCAGGCAAACAGCAGGAACTATGATAGAACTGCTTCAAAATTTTTTGTTATAGTGATATGTTTAGTTCTTCTAAGAGCTGAATAGTAGGAAATACATTTCCTTCATCAATTGAGGCAGTAGTGAAGAAATTTACAGTTTTCTGATATTTACTTGGTGTTAATATTTTCCAGTAAAAAAAATCTTCAGTTATATGTGTATTTCCATAGGAATGTTTAAATTTGGTTTATGTGATATGCTTTTATCTAGTGACAACTGGAGGCCTCTAATAAACTAAACAAATGAAAAAACATCCTCTCTCTAGTTGTTTTACTAGATATTCTCATGTTAATGACAACTTATTTAATTTTATATATGGCACTGGCTTTCTGATCCTTAATTGAGTAATCATAAATCTTATCATTAATTAACCTTCAAGGTAAAAAAAATATTTATCATATCTTTAAAAACCTGATCTTAAGTATGATTTTCAGAGTATTATCTTCAGCATAAAGTAAAAATTAGTAGTTTCTGGAGGACCTAGATACTGGTCTTTTCTCAGCCCAGATTCTGAGTGGAAACAGATAGTATAGAGAAGAAGTACAAGACAGTAGGGAATTTTTAGTAGTGCTTTGGTCAAAATATGTTTTGAAAGGGAAATGGTTCTAGGAACTTGGTTATTGACACTGGGATGAAGTCCTGAAAGAAAGGACTGCTCTGCTTGCTAAGTGACCATTCTGTTTCAGCCTGGTTTGTACATCTAAATAAAACAAGTTACACTGAAAATACATGCACAGATTGCCTGAGTTTTGGCAGCTGCCATAAGAAGTGTAAACTGTGCAGGAGAACCAAGCCATCAGGAGAAGGAAAACAAATTCCTTTATACTCTCCTTGTTAACTACATTGTTTCTTTGGTAGGATTTTAAATAATACACTAATTTTCTACAAATATTCACAGAATTGAACTCCAAAGTGCTCTAGTCAAGTCTAAGAAAATGAGTGCATATATAAAAGCATGTATGTGCATAGGTGCATATAGGTACAAACACACACAGCAGTGAGCACAGAACTGTGGACAAGAAGGGACAGTCTTTGGGCCAGGATTTAGTCCAATAAGACTCCAAAAGCTGAGGTTTTCTTCTTGCACTGAAATGTCCTGTGAGCTCACAAACACGAAAGATGACGAGATTGTTTACAAATTCCCAGAGTACTTTATATTACAATATAAGGTCCTCCTTCATAAAATTTGTATGGCTATTGAGCAAATAAAATGTGAGACAGTGAGGTGCTGCAGTAAGAGAGAGGACTACTGTGTATGATTTATCTTGAGTCTGACAACTGTAAACAAAGAATATTTCTGAGGAGTCTAAATTTACCTGTAACCCTTGCCAAGATTTTTAGTGCACTCTTTTGAGTATTTCATGATCATTTTGCTCCACATATATGTTATTTTCCCCTGTTAATGAAGCACCTAAAGTGCTATTATTTTTATACAGTAATTGGAAATTCATAATTAGCTATTTAAAAAGAAGATGAGGGAGAATGTGTAGTCTTTTCTAAGTATACTATGTGATTTCTTTTGTTACAGTTTCTCAGATTATACCAAAATTGCAGAGAAGTGTTAGGTAAAACATTAGCACATAGTATTCTTGAGCCACTCTTATTTTCACTCCTGTTTGGCTACAAATGTTTTTCAAACAATTAATTTATTTTTAAGAAATACTAAAAAGCTGAAAAATCTGATACAATTTAGTTTTGTATGTCACGTTGTCCCACTTGCATATCTATTCCTCAACACTCTTAAGGAATGCTGAGAGGAATGAGATCTGACATTCTTGAAATTATAGGCTCAAAATAATAATTCTTCTACAGCCGGTGGAAAGACATGAGCCATTCACAGACTGGGGTCTAGGGAATCCAGAGCCTGCCTCTGGAGTCTCTGAGATGACTCAGACGGGACCATATGGAGAACAGTCTCCAAATTAAGCACTTCAGACAGAGTGGCTCACTCCCATTATGACTCAAATTTCGTGTGAACACATTTTCAGGAGTTTCAATATTATGATTTCCAAATTATAATAGCAGTCATGTTTCTCACAGATTGAATTTCAGCTGTGTTTCTAAAAGGCTGCAGCAATTTACTCTCTTTAGTCTTCCGATTGTCAGGGCTTGAAAGGCCTGAGCTCTAGCCCGTGTCAGTCCAGGGTTGTGAGGGAAACAAGCAGTTTCTTCTTCTTTAAGCACACTTTTTCATCTCTATGCTCCCCTCCGCTGGACCCTTCCTCCATAACAAGGGCTGTATCAAAATAGGTGCTGAAGGACTGTCCTGAAAGCCACTGACCTGGTACTGAATGTTTATTTTTCATAAAATTAGGACTCCTGACTTGTTCCAGTGGATGCAAGTCCCCCAACCTTGTACCTAGCTAGATGAGGCAATCCCAATACTTGGAAGAGTCTGTCCTTCACAGTCTTATGCTAGCACTCATTAAAGTTGTTGTCTTCAAAATGGAAATTATTTCCTTTTTTTTTTTTTTTGAGTGGTATTAGAAACTAGGAATTTTCTGGTTTTATACTGTTACTTAAAATTCTAAGTACTTTCAAATTAAGAGACATGCTGTACATTTTCTATGAACTAATATGCAATTTGTAACAAGTGAAATATATAAAATGAAAATGATTTTGCAGTGATCTAAACCCAATTAACCTCTAAGAATGTTATATGAACATAGACTGGGGAAGATTTTAATTATAGCTGTAAATGCTATGCAATTATTGACCAAGTTTGGCAGAGATATTTTATGTTGCCTACTGTTACTACATACTGTTAGCTTTTTAATTTAGAAGCAGAAAAAAATAATGTCAAATCACACTGGTAATTTGAAGAGTCATGGATTGAATACTTGTTGACCACTTGAAATAATATTTCAGACAGTCTTTCCAAAATAAAATTTCCTTTAATAAAAAGGAAATAAACCATAACTATTATACTACAGGTGTGTGCTTGAAACAAAATTAAATGAAAATATATTGGTAAAGGAACAGATATCAAGTGCCAATTGTCGTTTCTAATTATGAAAATGTTTGCTAGTAATCTCATTAGTCTGCTTAGAAGTCGTCAGTTAATAGAGCTCTGGCAGTCTGAAACTATAGTTTCAGGAAAAACTATGATTTGAAGATAATATTTTTATAGCAGCTGGATAAAGTTCAAAATTTTTCAAACCATTCCTCAATATATAAAGTTAGAGATAAAACAGTGGAATGCAAAGACTTTCATTCTTGTAAATACATTTGTTATGTCTTTATACCCTTTGGAGGTTCAAATAGATAATACAAATTAAAAAAACCCCAGTGTATAAAATTGTAGATATAATAAAACAGAATTTAAGAACAAAACTTATCATGTTTCTTTTTTTCCAGGAGAAAAACAAATCAGTTCTCTGCATTCATTTGCTGTTTAGTTTAAACACTCATAGAAGTACAAAAATATTCCCATTTTACAGACAAAATTGAGGAAAAGAAAAATTTAAACATTGAAATAAAATATCTGCTAAGAGATTCACTATAAAGCTATGTTCCTTCTATTAAGAAGCTGTGGACATAGCACGTATTTTGTGCTTTCATGTTATACAAAGCTCTTCTTAGACTGCAAAAGGTAATGCTGCATTTGACACAGAAACAGAATAATTTAAGTTGTAAGGGACCTCTGGAGATCATCTGGTCCAACCTCTCTCTCAAAGCAGAGCCAGCTTTGAAGTTAGAGCAAGCTTCAAAGTTTGACCAGGTTGCTCAAGGTCATATTCAGTCGAGTTTTGAATATCTCCAAGGACAGAGATTTCACAACCTCTCAGGGTAACCTATTTCAGTACTTGACCACCCTTATTTTGAAAAAAATATTTTCTTATATCATGTTCTATAGTTAGTTATATAGTCTTCCAGTAGAAAAGTCTCATCCCATGAGATGAAAAAGAAACCTTTAAACTAAGTCAGTTTCTCCATGTTTTTTTGGGTTTTTTACTCAAATAAGGATGATATTGACTGCAGAAGGCACAAGAAAATATTTGAAAGAACAGAGATGCTATTAATTTGCTATATACTCCTTTTGGAGGTCAGTTGTGCTTGAAAGACATTTTTTCTAGTGATGGTGTAGAGCCTGTGTTGCCATAATCTATGTATTTTTGTGGTTTTATACGTTAATGAACCCCAGGAAACAATATTCAGAAGCTCTGAATGTATTTATAAATATGGGGTTTGATCTCTTATCCTGAAAATTTTTACCCTTGGAAGAATAGAGTCCTAATGATAACCAAAAAGCCGTTTGTCTGCAGGGTAAAAGGTTTGATCAGTGTAAAATCATCGGCAGGGAAGACGAAAGAATGGATTTTAAGAACTTCTCTCCAAGAGGGGCAAGCATGATCAATAGGCAAATTGACTACTTGACTTGAACAGGTTTATATCAGAGGGAAAACCTGGGCCTGAAGGACGAACAGAAAGTCCCACAGGAGGAACCTAAGACCCCTGAAAGATCTGGTCACAAACCAAAGCATTCTGTGGATAATGAAATGGAATGAAGTTGCTTGCAGGGTTGTGTTTTTCCCTCCTTTGATCTATCTGCCATATATCGCTTATAAGAAAAAAAGTAATTGGATAAAAAATTAATGTAAATTTTCCATTTTATTTAGTTCACCTACTTCTCAAGAATAAGACAAGGTGGAATGTTTCAAGGAACATATTTTTATTACAAGGATTGCACACAGATGGAGTATAGGTTGGTTAGAGTAAGAAACTCCTGGCATTAAATACTTTTGTAAATGCTCAGCTAGTATTTAGAATATCCATCATATCATATTGTCTTCCTACAGAACATAGAAATCAGCTAATTAAAACTCTAATAAAATATTAAATAATGGCATCGAACCCCGTTGTGTAGCAAGTCAAAAGCTGTGGAAAAAGGCACAGAAGATTTCTGGCATTCTAGAGTTCCTCCTGACTTGCCTGGAGTGAGTCTCAGTACTTTGCAATACTTCTGTAAAGGAACATAGCCTCTGTTCTCTGCTGTCTTTCCTGTCCTTAATCTCTTTATTTCAGTATGCCTATCGTTACTCTTCTTAGGATGCCATGTCAGTCTTAGAAGACTTATTCGCTATTTAAAACTTTTGCTTACTTCTAGACTTAACCTTGTATCCTGTGATTTTTCTGAAAGGACTATAAAACACAGCGTTCTTTGGGAGGGGGAGGGTGTATTTTGTATTCTCCTTTTCAATAGATTCTTGTGTAATTCAAGACATTTTCAGCTGAAGTACTAACTTCTTCCACCCCTGAAGCAGTTAAAACTGCTTGCATCATTTTTATTATATAGTCCTCAGAGTCTGAGGTTTAGGACCTTAATTTGAGTTTGGCAGATTGGCTTAAATTGTACTTTGAAGGGGAAAAAAAAGAAAAACAACAAAACCCCCACCCACCCACCATGAACTGTATGAGCATTATAATAAAATAACCTTGAAGAGACAACTTAATTAGTATTTAAGTGATCCTGAATTACAATGAAATTCCTATGGAAATGTGAACAACCACCTGCATATCAAATAAAGTCACAAGATCGTTGCCTTTACAGTAAATATAATTTCGTTCATAAAAACTGGATTTCTTAAGTAATATATATCATCAGAAGATAATACATAATTTCAAAGATTTATCAGCATAGGAATGCATATGTGATGCATAGGCCTATGGGAAGGACTGGAAATAAGCAAGCTGTAAGTGTTAGTATGAGCTCAGTTCATGCAGAATGACCTTGAAAAAGTCATTTTCACCTGCTTGTGCTTCAGCCAGCCCAGCTGGAATAGTGCATAAAAAGCAAAAGCCAATTGAAAAGCAGATGCTGCATTTAAGCTGGCCATTAACAACGTACATGAATTTCTATGTGTGTAATTTCACACTGAAGGCAGAAAGGGTGATTTGTATTGATTCATCTCCTATTTTTGTTTGTGGGGTTTTTTGTTTGTTTGTTTTTTAAGATATATTTGGGTTAAATATAAGGAAAAAATACTTTTAGTGGAGCATTGTTATTCAGCGTTCTGTTTCTGCCCCTTTCTTTGTCTTCATAGTAAGGTGCTTTGCTAACTAGGGAGAAACAAAATTCTCTCAATGTCATGTTCAGCCCGAAAGACATCCTGACATTAGCACAAGCACGATGATTCACACTACAGATGAAGCCTTGCTGCCCAAGGGACTCACTGTTTTCTCTTTTTCCTGAGATACCTCTGCAAAAAGAGTTCAATGAACTCTGAAGTCAAAGTTGGAGATAGGCAAACAAGGAAGAAAAAGAAAACCCTTCCAAAACAGAACAGCTGCTGGAGACACAAACCCAAACCCATTCTCCTCTCAGGTTCTGCAGCTCAAACAAGGGTCTGCCTTTCTCTCCTGTGCTCACTTACTGCAGTGACACAGGGAAGCAAATCCTAATCTGCGTGAATGAAAATTGGGAGAAATATAAAGAAAAAAATGTAGTTTTTTAACATTTTGGTGAAATTTACACTATTGTTAAAAAGAATAAAAATTACTCTCCTCTCCTAGAAAATTAAAAATACTAAAAAGTAAAAGAGAAGAGGCAGCTGCAACAGAGGAGGCAAGTAAGGAACATGATGGAGATCTTGACCCGGAGTTACAGAGATGATAAAAAGTACTTTCTGAATTGGTCATAAGTGGTTTGGGGTGAGACATTTTGGAACAAAAGCAAGGAGACTTTAGCAGGTTTATTCCAGGATAGATTGGATTTCGGTAAGGGTGAAATACATCAGTGAACTTCTGGGTATAGCAAAAAGAAAAAGTGAGAAAAGGTAATGAGGCATATGACTTTCCTGTCAGTCTGGGAAATGATCTTTCAATATGTGGAAAAGTAAATTTGATCCCAATGAATGTGTGCTATAGATTATTAGGGAAAGATAATAAGATAGTCAAATAAATGTGGTAGATAGTTACCCCCCCCCGCCAAGTCTTCAAATTTTATATAAAGCCACAGTAGATGCACAATTGAATCAGTCAAAAATAAAGTAAATTAAAAATGAATAAATTTATCGTGGAGGAAGGAAGGCAGTGATTGTCAGACAGGAAAATAAACACACTGAGTTCAAACCTACCATGACTAATTTGGCTATGGTAAGATACATTATTAATATGAATTTTAAGGAACTGAAACTTCATGTGTTCGTTTGAAAACAAATAGCAACAACAAAAATTCAGGTCGTTTTAAATAATACATCTCAAAAAAGGTAGGGATCAAAATAGTGGTATCTACCAGTACCTATGATAACAGTATTTTTTCAAGTTTCTAGTTCCATACCTTTGGGCTGAGATACAAAACAATTTTGTTCCTCATGACAATTTTTGTAATTATCTCATAGGAGCTGCTGGCAGTGCCGCTGTCATATGAAAAAAACTAAAGTTACCTGCAACAGACATGAATCTTTTAGTAGCTAGAACAGCTTTGTGACCTGCCTCCATTATTCACAGAATGAATTGGTGATGATGATGATGAAGATGGTGATGATTCAGAGCAGCCTTTTCTTCTCTCTCACATTGAGGTCCAATATTGCTTTCAATTGCAGTGGGTTACATTAACAAAATTCTGTTCAATGTAAAATGACAGCTACACTGTAGCACTAGGCTCTCTCCAGAGCTTTCCGAATCTGCTAAAATGTCTTTTAGATGTGCTACAGGGCACAGTGCAAAGTGCTGTAACAAAACACTTAATCAAATGCTTAACTTTAAGCATATGTGCAATACCATCCTCATTCAGCAAAGCAGTAACTGGGTGATTAATGCTAAATAAATGGGACAAAGTAAAACCATGTGCTTAAAATCTAAGCTTAAATGCTTTCTTGAGAGTAGAACATATAACTCATTTCCTTAGAAGAACCATATTCCAAATTCTTGACTGAGCAGTGCTTTCTGTAGATTGAACGATGTCACACATGGACCTCTGACAACATCACATGAGTAGGAAGTATTATTTCACAGCAGAATAAGAAAATGACCTGTTTCCATATAGTTAGATGACAGATAAACTCGTGGCTGGATATTCTTTGTTGCTCTCAGTCTAACATTGCGGGAGACTCCTTATGTATTAAATTTGGTCATACAGAATCACACTTCAGGAAAATTGTTTCTCTCGATAAAGAAAAATTGTGCTTAAATTCACTGATTAAGGAGAGACGGAGTAACAAAGAGACTCTTTTATGGGGCCCAAACTCACTCATGACTGGTAACCACTGGTAACAATACTGTTTCTGTAAAAAAACTATAAATCTTTCAGTACAATTAATGACTGTTCTCAAAGTTTTAGAGCAAAGTACTGTTATAGGATACAAACTTAAGCCTTACTTGTCATTTGGACATCTACTTCCAGTAATGATTTTTCTTTTCCCTTGCATTTCCACTCTTAAATAAGTAGGTATTTATTCATAAATTGTTAAGAATTGTTCTAACTAGGTTTAATTTATTATATTAAATGATTAATAATTTAGAAAATATCATAGTATGGCCACTTTGGGTCTATTCCTTAAACTAAATTGTATTAAGTACAAAGCTCAGTTCTCTGAACTGCTACCACATTTTTCATTAATTATTAGATACTGGGATATGCATAAATAAGGAGGCTGGGGAAATTGTAACATATCTCTGCCACCACAACCTCAAGATATTTCAAACGTGCATTTACTTCTCTTAAAAGGACTCTGCACAGTTTTTCTAAAAACAGTCCCTTAAAAACTTGAGTGCTTACAACTTAGAGTGTTCTAGGTCCACTCAACTATCCATTAATCTGAAATCTACAGCACTACTTCAGCACCTCCACTCTGTTTTGTGACTCCAGCCCCTTTTGTGCGGAAGCTTAATTGCACTCCCAATACTGTGAGTGCTCTCACATTTGTATTATTATGCAAAATAAAAGAGACAAAGTACTGCTGGTATTTTAAAAGAAACAAATTAATAACAAGACATCGTGCAGTTCTTATATTTTTTCTCTTTCACTATGTGGCGATCAAGCGTTTTAGAATGTGTTTTGTTTTTGGAAGTTCTCTTTGAAGTCTTCTTACTTATTTATTTTTCAGTCCACTACAGTCCAAAACCAGTTCATTTTGAATTATGGATGTGCTGTAAAATTAATACCAGAGGTGTTTTATGTATGTGACTGATACAGATGCATACATGTATGTCCAAATTCCAATAGGTAACATCAGTGTCCAAGAATTCCCATTAAGAATCTGAATAGTCTGAATAATTAATGTTATTTTCCTAGTGCAAGAAAGAGGAGTTCATAAAAAACCTTTTTTTATTCCATCCTTTCTTATTAAAACACAACCATGCTACAAAGAACTGCAAAAGTGTGGACCGTATTGTAGCTCAGAATAATATACCTATACTGTCTGCAGCATGAAACTTTCATTCCCACTGGATAGAATATTGTTTTTTCAGAGATTACAGACCTTGAGAAGTAACAGTTTTATTTTTATCTCAGAAAAGAAGATACTGGTATTATTTTATTTAAGACTGGAAAATCTTCACATTATTCCTTAACGTGTTGAATGACCCCATTGTAGCTGTATTTAAAATATATATATATACATTCTTTAGCCAGTGAAGAATGGAACAATATTAGATTGAAACATTGTCTATTCAGAGTTTCCCTTTATTTTAGGGGTGGGAAAGATTCATTGTCCAAATGCTACATAATAGTCTAAAGGACATGCTTCAGGGAACAGAGTGGACTGGGAGACATGTATGCGGTTCTCTAGTCACTGGTGTATAACTAAGTAGTTCAGATCTATAGTTTGCTTCAGGCCTGCCTTACAAACAAATGGGAGGCTGGGAATTACAGCACATCCAGTACCTTTTGGAACTTCCAGAGAAACACTTTTCCCATGTTTTAAGTAACAATGGCAGATAAAGACTGTCAACTTAATGTCATGGCAGATTGGAGGTGTCTATTGTTCTGCTTTCAGACAGGCATGGCTCGTCCAGCTGTGGAGCTGCTTAATCTCTGTATGATACAGCTTCGGTTTTCTCTGTGATATAAACACATTATCATGTACAGACCTTGGCATCTGTCAGCTGTAGCAGGAGCATCTCAGAGGTGCCATTATGTTTAATTCAGACATTTCTTAAAGCTAGAGAAGTGTGAAGTGACCAGGTTTTTTAGCCTTATGCTTTCAGTAATTTTCAAAAATCGTTTTACGAATACTTGCAAAGATCACGGTTTATGTGCTACGGACATTCTGGGCAAGATTAAAGTAGCAGTGAAGAAATAATAATAATATATAAATTTATTTTATTTTAAAAATTTTAAAATGCTTATAAGTGTGATCAAGAAAACTAAAATTCCTGAGCTAAAAAGTCCAACTTGATTCTTAGATCACTGGGAAGATATGAAAATTATGTTGTGAATGTAGGAGAAGCTGCTGCAAATACTAAGAGAAAAATAAAAAACAAGTGGTGAATATCAGCTGTTCTTCATGGTTGTTTCAGCAAGTGCTGATGAATTTGTCTAACAAATTAGTTTAGTTTTAAATTACATTCTGAAAGGCCATTGAGCAATTTTATTTTTACATTGGCCCACAGGCTCAAACAGTGAACTAGTTAAAAAGAGAAGTACTTCTAAAAGAAGGTATTCTTGTGAAACCCTGTGACTGAAATGGACAAGGTTTGCACAACTCTAATTGCAATCATTGCACTGCAGGTTGCTGATTATTTTAGACTGATTTGTATGAAACATAGAGAAATTCTGAATATATTGAGAGCCATGATTGATATAATAAATTGATTGATATAATAAAAGACTGCATCTGCTACAATGAAGGAAATAGTAAGCAGTTAGCTTCCAAAGCAACTCAACATGTTGCAAAAATATGCAAAATAAGATTAGGAAAGTTCTCATAAACTAGCAAATAATTGTATCAACTTGTTTGAAATATTAATATTAAAATGGACCTTTTTATTTTCTTGACACTCTTCATAGGCATCTGTGCATGAGATGCACAGCTTTACAAGTGTTTGATTCAGTGCTTGGAAAACACCTTAGAGAAAAGTGAGAGCTTGAGAGACTCAATTTTTTCCTGAAAGTTTTTCAAATATAGATAATTTTCTAATTTTTTTTCATAATCCTAACCCTAATCCTTCCTAGGCCCAACTTTTCTTTTCCTCAGTTTCAAAACCCCCAGATGTTGCCCTTTCTTTTGGGTTTTGGAATTCCTCTTCATTCATTCTTTCACTGCTGGGGTTCTGCTGAATCTGACAGGGCAGAGTTTGGTACTTCTTGATGTAGACATGTTATCTACATCCTGAATGCATGGAAATGCATTAGCACAATCATCTCCCCAGGATAACCAAACTTTTCTGCAGGATGTGATTGGACTATGAAGCTGCAGTCTTCCAATTACTTGAAATATACAAAAACCTGTAAAACCTTCATTTTGTTCAGATACAGTCTATGACTTAGAAATCAATTCTCTTACTATTTACAAAATCAGCTATACTGGATTTTGATCATACCTTGGAGTTGGGCTGGAGGAAGGTTCTGGGCCTCTACTCCACCATTGTGAGACTCCACCTTGAGTACTGCATCCAGCTCTGTGGGCACCAGAACAGGAAGGACATGGACCTCTTGGAGCAAATCCAGAGGAAGCCATGAAGAGTATAAGAGGGGTGGAGCCCCTCTCCTATGAGAAAAGGCTGATAGCATTAGGATTGTTCAGCCTGGAGAAGAGAAGATTTTAGGACGACCTAATTGTGACCTTCCAGTACCTGAAGGGAGTGTGCAAGAGACCTGAGGGACTTTTTAGAAGGCCCTGAAGTGACAGGACAAGAGGGAATGGCTTTAAATTGAGAGAAGGTTTAGATTAAATATTAGAAAGAAATTCTTTACTGTCAGGTTGGTGAGATGCTGGCACAGGTTGCCCAGACAGGCTGTGGGTGACCCACCCCTGGAAGTGGTCAAGGCCAGGTTGGATGAGACTTTTAGGAACCTAGTCTAGTGGAAGGTGTCCCTGCCCAGGGCAAGGAGCGGGACCTAGGTGATCTTTAGGGTCTTTTCCAACCCAGACTATTCCACGATTCTATAAGATGGCTAAAACCAAACTTAAAGCTCAAGCCAGTTATAATCATCATTGTCACATAATGTGGAGAGGTCACTAAATTGCAAAGGGGACTAAAACTTTTGCAAGATGAATTTGAACTTCACTGAATGTTTGGGATGGAAAAGTCGATATTAAAATACCCACAGGCTTCTCATCTTTGGCAAAAGAATTCAAGGTAGCTGAAGCCTTACACCCTACCTAACAGGACACAAACAAAGATCAAGTGTTTTGTTTCTATAGAGATATATCTTTCCTTAATAAGGGATAAGATAATTTATGTATGTTTGTTTTTTACCCATGTCAACAGGAGAGAAAGGACTTCTAATCTCAGCCCTTAAAGAGGTAACACCATATATTTTCCATTAATCGCTCAGTATTCCTTGAAAATGCTCTGCCAACACTTACATCTGCTCATCAAGTTTTCTCTAAACGCCAAAACTCTTTATTCCGATACACATGGCTAAGCCAGAAAGGTTTCTCCTGATTAAAGAGGAAATCATCAGTGAGAACAACATACCTGGTAGCCTTCCCATATGGGAACAAGAATATCAGGCTTTCACCCCATGAGGGTTGATGTTTGCTTTATAAAGTACAGACTCTCCAAACATTGTATTAGTTCTTGGATTTCCCAAAGATGCCCATAGGCAGCACATTTGGAGGTAGACTCTTACCAATGTACAGGCTTTGTATGAAATGTCATTTGCAGATATCTGTGTTACGAAGTATCTCTTCCTGTGGTAGTGCACAAGAATCTTATCAGTATTTGCCATAGTGCAAAGATCACCCACAACTGTGCTTCTCAAATGCATAGAGAGTTTTGTCCTTTGTGCTGAAGTAACTCTCCTAAAGGAAGGTCAGCTCTGGTCTTGCCTCCTTCTCCGCTGACTTGGAGACCACATCAAAGGAGCTTCATTGGAGCTGAGCAGCGCTGAGCAGACGTGAGGAAATCCCAAATGCCCTTCTAGGAGGTAACACTTCTCTCTGAGCTGTGCACTCCTTCCTGGCCCTGGCAGGGATCCTGTGTCAGTATGACTACAGATGATCTCACTGCCTGCAAGACCCCCTGTCTCAAATACAGTTTCTCATTTTGGAGGGAACAAGGAGCGTTTTGTTGAGTTCAGTTGAGAAAACAAAAAAAATGAAAACTTTAAGAATAGCATGAATCTTTCGATAGCATTGAAACTAGCAGTTATTTCCCCTGGATTGATTCAATTGGATCATTAAATTTCTTTTGTTGGGTTTAATAGAGAATGATTGAAAAATCAATGTATACATGCTTGAGATCATGGAAATGATGATATGTCAAAATGTCAGAGGGGCTGAAGGGGTAATGATAGAGTGTGGAAGAAAAGTCTCCCTTTGACTGCCGTACTTGGAAACTGAAAGGCTGAAAGTTTCTCACTAAACACTGTCTTTTACTTTTTGAAGCATTTGACATTCATTGTGCCTCAACACACTTTTTTTAAAAAGAAACCATTCCCCAAAGAAATCACATGAATTATTCTTCCATACCCAAATGAAAGTGACAATAAATTGGTAATTCTTTCAAGTATATTTCAGGTACATGTGAAGTCACATATGATAGTCAGATAATAAATTCAGTGATGAGAAAAATAAGTTATTGTGGAGTTTACATAGGGGTGGCTGTCAGTGGCAGGTATTTCTAAAATTTTAAGATAAGTGAGTGCATTTTCTACTGCAGATTTATAAAAAGATATGTGAATGTCAAAGCTTCAACAAAGTTATCAGAATATGACTCCATCTTAACCCAAAAAGTGAGTTCCAGATATACTTGAAGCCTGAAAAAATTCCAGATACACTTGAAGCCAAAAAAAAAAAAAAGAGCATCATGAACTAATTATGTTTAGGACATTTGCATAGTACTTCAGATCACTTGTCTTTAGGTTCTAGCTGATTCTTTTTCCTTTGCAGTGTATTTCGAAAAGATACTTAAAAATACTAGCAAAACATTTTCTGAAATTGTGTTTCTAATTTGCCTGAGCTTGGAGAATTTTTTGGATAACTTTTCAGACCTCTTTTGTGGCATCAGCACGGTGTTTACTTCACGGTGTTTGTTCCAGCCATTGCAGTTATGGTCAGGCCATACTATGAAGGAGCATCAGGTGTCCTCTTTAGGCAGTTTAAATTTCCTTTGCTATGTGCGAAGGCGAGAACAGTGAGTGAAGATTTGCTCCTTAAAAATTATTTCCCTGAGATCCGTGAGCTGAGACCCTGCTGTTAACTTTAAAGATCGTATTTAAACAAATCAAAAAACCCAAAGAGACAAAAACCCAAAGAAAAGAAAACCACTCACAATCCTATGTAAATATAAATTTACATATTAAAAAATATTATTGAAGTGGCAAAATCTAGATACCCGACAACATTCCATTGATTTAAAAATTGCCAGATGTTTCCTACAGTCCATTGTCCAAATCATAGTTTGGAAGATATTTTCAGTTCTACACTTATAGAAAAGAAGTACAGAGATAAAGGGATTGGCCTTTTTGTATCTGTCTAGGTATATGCACTTATAAAACTTTGTAAAATGAGTGTTCTTTAATAACTTCTCTCTTCATGACCATGCAACTCATATCTACAGTTACAAAATACATTTCTTCCAATTTAAAAGTAGAAAAAATCATCTTGTGTTACTTCTTATGGTTTATATTATAATAACATTTAGGAGTCTCAGTACTGACCTCAGACTCCACTATGATGTGAGGTAATGGAAGAATAAAAAAACAGGTTTTGCTTAAAAGAGACAGGGGTTGTTAACAGACAGAATGGGGAAAGGAAACCTAATTTTCATTGTAGTTATGGGCTGTGTTTCCTGCACGACAGAAACTGAATTTTAGTCAAATATTTTGTAGCTAGGTGACTTTTTTTTCACTGAATATGATATTGACTAGAAAACAGAATTTCTGTGTTGAATTGAATAGTTAATTTCTGTCAAATAAAATATCCATGAGGGTAAGAAATAAGAAAAGGGTTTGGTTTTCCGTCTGTAAGGAGAGCTTTTCAACCTTCTTTTTTTGCTGTAATTTCTTTGTTTAAAAATAGATACCCCTGAAAATACTCTGAAAAATTGAAAGAGAAAATAATCATTTTATTCCGAGATTTATAGAATAATTTTAGCTAACAAGTGTTCTTTCATTTCCCTCTTTTTTTGAAAAACTTTTTGACTCCCAAACCCCACCCTTCTCTTCCTTCTGCATATGATCAGAGTTTTAAAAAAGCGTTTGCCATCCTTATAGAATATGGAAATGGTACCTTTGCTTGCACAGCTCCAACTAATCTAACCATGAGCCATAGCATGGCAAAACCACGATCTTTCACTTTTTTTTTTTTCTGAAATGTTTATATTACTGGCCAACAGGAGAACAAAGATTCCAGTGTAATAGCCAGTTAATTGAATAATAGTTTGTACCTTAGTGACTAAAAGAGTGATGGGCCAGAGTGAAAAGACAATGCGGCTGCATGCCTAGGACTGCATTTCATAGTGAAAAGACCATTAAGCCCCATTGCTGGCCATTGTAGGTATCTGCCCAGGCCTGCCTGACATGGAGATAAGGATGAAACTGAAAAACAAAAAGAACAGATTTTGTCTGATAGAACAGAAACAGAACCACTAGAATCTTTCGAAAAATATTAACAAAGTGACGGATGATCCGTTCTAGTGGAATTATCTATTGGCATTGCAAGCGGATGCACAATTGTTGAAAATGTGTATTTATGACAGGTTTACAATGAAGGCATGTTTAATCAGTGCTTTCTCAACACTTTTAATTATTTGGTTAGTTTTTTTCTGCAGCAGATCTGAATGTAATAATGATTATTCCTTCTTTTAGACTCCTAGACTGATGAACTTCTACTAGAGTGGTTTTATCAGGTGCCTACCCACCGTTAATTTCTGATGTTTTCTTGGTGCTCCTTTTTCCCCCCAGAAACATGACATTACCCTGACCTGCTGCTCTGATGGTCTAGAGTATCCAAGCATCTTTACTGTGGCTTGTGAAGGTTTTCTGTAGCACCAAAGTTATATTTGTCTCTTCAATCATCATCACCTGATCTTCTTAAATACTTACGTGGGAAAATATCTACAGCTCTGTAAGCTTCTCTTTCAAAGTAAGATAAGTCACAAATTATTAATACACGATTCTGCTCTCTTTATGTCCTTGGCAATTTTATCATTGATTTCAATGGGAAAAAGATCAGAAATTGAGGACTTATGCTTTGTTCCTGGTCATTTAAGTGCAAATTAAAATTTGATGGTAATTTCAGTGAGATGCCAATTGTAAATTGCTTCACATAAAGCAGTTTAGACTGCCTGAAAAGTGCAATAAAATGTCATCCAAATAAAGAGAAAGAATAATTAAACTTTTTGAAACTAGGCATAATGGAAGGGTTAAACTGTGTTTGGTCCCTCAGTTTCAGTGAATCTTTTCTATTTACAAGTACTCATGCTGCTGTCAGCTAAGGGAGAGCTAAACTTCGCCATTTCAGTATAAATCATGAATAAGAAAAAGCTTAAAACATTAACTGGCTTGTTTAAAGGGACTTTTTCATCTCTGCTTCAATTACTGAAAGAATCTTGTTAATTTGGTGATTTCTTCACTAAGAAATGGCTCAAAACATTCTTAAAAGGTCCTTTGGGCTGCCGTCCAAAAAAACCCTTTAATAACACATTCTATTTATTCTTTTTGAGTAATCAATCAGACCTCTGAGTTGTCATCATGTCTAAACATTTGCAACTTATCTCACATTTTGCACTCAGCAGTAAGTCTTCACAAAAGACTCAAGAGCTCCAATCTTGGACAAGCTTAATTGAAAGCTACGGTCCTGATTTGATTACAGTTGGTGACAAAAATTGGAAAAAGAAAAGGGTTAGCTTTTAACATGCACAAAGTTAAGCAGGAGTTCTAATTCAAATAATTGAATGCTAGCATGATTCATTTACCAGGGGTTGCAATTGCACTAGATATCTTAAAAATCTTTTTAAAGATATCTTTTATTGAGCTTAAAAGCAAGAATGTCTGATGTGAATTGTTTGACCATAAGCTTCCTTTTAGGCAACAAGCTATACAAGTTGTAATTTTCCCAAAAAT
Source organism: Oreocharis arfaki (assembly GCA_013398015.1). Classification (NCBI taxonomy): domain Eukaryota; kingdom Metazoa; phylum Chordata; class Aves; order Passeriformes; family Paramythiidae; genus Oreocharis; species Oreocharis arfaki. The sequence goes on along the minus strand of VZRR01011210.1, from coordinate 1,863,786 downwards.
TTAGAGTTCATAGCTACCCACATATAATTCATCCTGCTGTATGCAGCCCTAAGGTGACAATTATTTTTGAATTCCGTAAGAAATAGAGGCCTGATATTATGGCTGACACTGAATAGCTGCTGTTTTCCTTCTTACAGCCAGGAGAAGACCTCATGGCTGATAAAAATATGCCACCTCTAATCTTGTTTCCTATTCCCAGACTGTATTTTCAGCAAGATTTTGCATTTTATGATCTGATACAGCACTAGATTTTTCCATAATAATAAAAAATACCCCAACCTTACTTTATCGGGGGCTAAAATGATTGTATGGGTTATACTTCCCTTTTATACTTTCCTTCTCNAGGGGGGGCGGTGGGGATAGCAGTAGCGGTTTTACCTAAATGTCAGTATATTTTCTAGGAGGAAAATTACTTCAACGGAGACTTTGTAATACTTTTGAAAATTTGGTAGAAAGACCTTACTGAATAAATTGAATGTATAGTTTATTTTGAAAGATACAGTGTTATACTGTGTTTTAAATACATTATTTTCAAAGTTACATGAAAAAACCCTAATTTTAACAGCATTTTCATATTTCATAATATTGTCAGAGAAAAGATGCTTGACTATAAGAGGAGTTTAAGGGCTGATCTATATCAAAAAGTACAACTTCAGTACTCCATTTTAAACATAATTATAAAATTACAAGTGAATATTTTATTGTCATCAAATATTCTGCTGCCCAAAATTTTCTCATAGTTTCTCACATGGAGAGTCCCTCACGTATGTGTTATTCACAAGCCAGTTTGGACTTTTAATGGTCTGAGCAGCAATCTAAAACAGACACATGCTCTGTATCTTGCACCTTACAGGTCAATCCTGAATATCTGGCAGATCTAAGCAAACATATAGTGCTCCACTTTTCTTTTGAAATTCCATTATGGCAGTGCTGCATACCTAGACATAATGTGTCTCCTTAAAAAGGCACTAAAAGAGCCTGAACTTCCATGCACTCTCACAACTAGAAGAAAAGTGAAAAGCAAAGTCCTTAAACAGCTAGATAGTTTCATTTCCAATGTCAATAAAGTTTCAGCCTTCTACAAGGTATAATATGAAGTTAATCCAGTCCTAAGTTCCTTAAAAGATGAAATAGAAAAGATAAGGAAGGTTAGTCAGATAATTACTTCCTGAATTTTTGTGTCAAGGTACTCAAAAACTTTGCAGAAGAGTCTCACTATGAAAAAGCAGTCGCAGAAACCTTCAAATTCATTACTGCTAACACAAGCCATTTATTAATGGGTAAATAGTATGGCTGTATAGATTATTATAGAGCTTCTTAAACTTATAAGGAACCGCATCCTCTCTTAGAATAAATTTTCACAGCACTGCAGGTTTGATGCCCACTCACCAGAAACAGCTTGAAAAATAAACAATTAAAAGAAAAAATGGTGTCAGCGGTTTGCACTGTCACAGTTGAGAAAAATCTGAGCCAGCACTGTGACTTTAGAAAATTTCGCAGAGTCTAACTTATGACTTTCATAAATAAAGCTTTAAATTTCTGTTCTCTTAGGACTGACTAAAATTGAGTTGAATTTCTTGAATGCTCATGCAAGCTTATTTTTAATCCATGCATAGAAATAATCATATCAAACTCCTTCTATAATCACACAAGGTCTATATTTGTGCCTGTTTGCATGCTTATGCACAGATAAATTGTGATGGGAACTTTATGTCTCCAAGAGCCATAAGATATGAGTATGTAATACCTCAAGAGCACGAATGGAAATTTGAATCTTCCCCAGTGTACAATACTACTAACTCAGGTCAGCTATGAATGCCTGCTTCTTCCCCAGTCCCAGATAGTACAAAATCAGAAGTCAATTGTGCCACAGACAAATATGTCCCATGGGAAAAGCAAGTACTGTAATATTCGGCACCTCTTGTTTTTTGTTTTATTTTTTTCATTCTATGGAGAAGCATATATTCTGATGCTTTGAAGACACTTGCCAATCCATCTGCCACTTACAAGAGATAACAGGTAAAGCAATTAATCAGTCATTAGCAGTTTCTATTAATCCACAGAACTAAAGAATTTATAAAAACTGTATCAAGCCAACTATAAATAAAGAATTCCATTTAGGAAGTTGCAACCTCTTCGTGGATATTCTGTTTTAGAACGTTATGCCTGCTGGGTATCCAGTGCATTTTGTGTGTCCAGTGCATTAGCAGTCAGAAAAGGCTCACCCAGAAACTGCTGACTCAGTTTATCTGCCTGTGAGGAGCTTTGTCTGGATGCATTACAAGTGCAAACAGATGCAGAGATGCACAGGCTGTTTACACACAGGGCTCACTCGATTTATGGAGTCACAACTTCCCTGACTTGCTGCTGTTTCCCCCCACATCATCTGACTGAGTGTATCAATGCCCTCATTTAGCCCCTGAGAAAAGGAGTTCCAGAAAGCTTCGTGTTTCAGTCTGGGCTTGACTGGTACTTCGTTAAGTAGATGTGTCCAGAAGAGATGAGCTGAGCAGCACCCTGGCTGTATATACCAGCCAGTATGCATTGTGTTTGAAGGCACTTTGAGATAACCCTGTATACTACGTAGGCTTTATATACTGCTGAATTTCAGCTGACTTCCTGCAGTATCACATATTATATTCACATAAAAGCCAAATGAGCTCATCACGATTAACGTTACTAATATAGATACTGAAGGAATTAAAAACGATTATCCACTCATGGTAAAGGGCTGCTGATAATTAGGGCTATTACACAAAAAGGTACATTTTAAGCAATCACCACAGTTAATTCATTCAGCATTATATTATGCAGTGCTGATAACAACGTGTTCTCTTGGCACTCCTGTGGTTCCCACATGTGTGTCCATCAATAATCCATTGTACTGTACCTTCACTGGTTGAGCATCAAGTCACAAACACTTCAATAATGTGCTACCTGTTGTGAGCATTCATTATGCTTTTTAAAAGTTGTTTCCTAACCATTAGCAAAACAGCTATAGAAACCATTTTCAGTGCTTGGATCATGATGTAAAGATAATTTTAATAAGTATTTTATTAAACAAAAGAAGAATGCCTGCTTAATATGTATGGGCACCTCTGTGTATTAAATAGGTTTGTAAGCTAAAAACCAGAAGTTCAACCAAACAAACCACTGCTTAGGAGGCCTTTCATCTCATTTATGGATTATTTTAACAAACAGCAAACCATATCTTTGGTAGAAACCATCCCATAATAACCCATGAGCAGACTACAGAAAACAGCTTTTAGTAGGTCAGACACTCGGTTACAATCAACCTTCCACTGATCTGTTGCTATTTATTGTTGGTAACACTGATTTCATGTTATCTAATCTTCCCTAAAAATAAATATGCAACAAAGCCCCACCAACACTGAAAAACATTATATACTTTCTTTTTATACGGTATTTAAAGGTATGCACTATTTAATCTCAAATTCTCCTAAGGAAGATTAAGACTATTATTTTGTTTAAATTTAGGCATGTGCTTAATCAGTTTCCTGAATCAGGGCTTTAGGAGTTAAACAAAATTTTTAATACATTTCTTTTCCTGAGGACTGCAGGATTTGCCCTTTAGGTAAGACTTCTTTTTTATTTAGTGGAAGTATAAATCACTCTTATAAATGTCCTTTCACTTGCACAACTGTCATATATTTCTCTCTTCTTTTGTATTTTTGACAGTTTTAACTTGCACAAAGCATCTAGAAATCATGTTTTCAACAAATGTATTCACCTGTGGATGATAAAATGAAGGAGGTGGAGGCTAATAGTACTGAATTATAGGGTGGCAATTCAAAGCTATGAAAAGAAAGTCTTGAGGTCTGCTGAGTGCCATACCCATTAAAATGTCTGTTTTCAATAACTGATAAGAAGTGGAATGTCAGCACTCTGCTTGCTCTTGTCCTCAGTGATGCTGACAAACATACACCAGTTTGGTATTAAGTGTAGAACACTATTTTTGCAGGCTAGTTTATATACTGGGAATGGTGTTTCCCTGTGAAAGAACATAGCATTTTCAACATCACATTAAGAAGTTGCCATTTTTTTTATCAATAAACATTTTATTCCTGACAATATTGATAATTTAAAATAAGGTAGCTCTTTTCTCTAAGTAAAAGAAAGTAGAGTTTAATTATAATTCTTAAAATACTTTTTCTATTATTGTAAAATCAAATAGTAATAAATACTGAATCGATGTGAAGTCAATCCTTTGGTGATGCAGTTTTAAGATTTCTCACTTGGATGCATTTATCTATGCAGTCTGCATACTCTTTAATCAGAGTCAAAATATGACACTTTTCATCTATGGACAGTTAAATTCTCAGTTTGAAAAAACTGAAATATGGATTAATATCTAGTTCGTGTAATTTAGTCAGTGGCTGAACCCAGGAACAAAAGGTATCTTACAATAGAAAGGACAGATTTTAAGTTGCCCTGTTTGTCAGAAAGGCCTACCCATTTTTTGGCCTTGTGTATATACCAATGTTAAAACATCTGCAGAATCCTAAAGAACTCCAACATTCCCACACTGCTCGCTCAGAAAGCTTTCTGAAGGCATCACAAGGGAGCAGGCTGTCTCTTGTTTTGTACTGTCAGTGCTACTATACACATCACCTCAGCGTCTATTTGCATCTTTCTTCAGTCTTAAAGTCTTATCCAACGTTTGCAGAAATCAATGGAGTCAATGGCTGAAAGGGGATGTCATTTTTCAAGCCCCAGATCTTGTCAAAATGCAGTGTGGAGGCTGGGAAGGAGTGAAATTTGTTTGTTTGACAGGATTTTGTTTTCAGTTTGTTTAAATAATCTGTGAGGAAGAAGAAAGATTAGCCAGAGCTTTAGGTTGAGCTGTTGATATGCTACATTCTGCTCAGGATCCCCATGCCCCACTTAAATAAGGTAAAGGTGCTTTACAACTATTGCAGCTAGGTCAGAGAAAGGTAAAGAAATCTGCTCCATGAAAACCTGTTGTGTAGTTTGCAGTAAATACATTTCTAGACTTCTAAATTAAATAGGAGCAACACCCTTGTATAGCAAAATTTAAAAGCAAGCTATTTATAAATATGTACTTACAGCAAACCTAATTTGAGGAAATACTACAATTTCCTCACTAATGATGCTTTGTCATTGTGTGCTTAAATGCTCAGATCTTTATTTTTCTTTTAGTTCATTGTTTCCAAGCTGAATTCATTCCAGCTTTGCAGATTTCAAGTGAAGACATTTTTGAGGCATTTGAGTGCAAATTAAGTGTCTGCAAAATGACAGCAAATGAGAGCACTGCTTCATCCTGCTTCAGTAAATTTATAAATGAGTGAATACACATTTTGCCAACATTTACATATACATACTCACACAAGCACACACAATCGCCTTCACTGTAAGAATATGCATGAGCAATTTCAGCAGAAAGAATAGTTTATTCTGGAAAATAATAAATTGTTGAAATGAAAGGCTCTGAACAAAAACATTTCACAGTCAAATAGAGAGGCCCTCTGTGCTGACCACGTATTCAGCACAAATCATTTGTGCAAGTCAAATTTCTGACTGGACTGTGGATTTACATCAACAGATATTGAAATAATGCCACCCACTACTACGCAGCTGTAATAGTCCAGTAGGGTTTGTAAAGAAGCTCTTTCCTCACAGAAATCTTTGAAAAATAATCTCTTTAGAAACAAACTCATTTTCATCAGATGTTTTCTTCTTCATAAAGACATTTGCATGGGAAAAAGGTCTTTGATTTTGAAGAGTCCAGATATTCCCATGGTTCATTTCTTTACTTGAAGTCATAATTCCTGCTTTGTGACGTCATTGTTGATTACAGTGAAAATGGCTATTATTGAGGAAACAGAGGCATTAACTGCAGTCCTACTGATTCTGGGAGTAGTGCAGAAGGAGATATAACTTTCAGTGGGTGCACTTTTTCACTTACTAGCATTTCTGCATATTTTTTTTTGCTTTGACAACATCTTCAATTGACACATTGCATTCAGCCTCTTGAAAAAGCTTTCATATGTTTAGGTGGGAAGTGAGCAGAAAGTTATGTATAAAGAAAACCAGGCACACAAAACTGTCTCCCCATTGTTTATTAAAATAAATAAATATATAGACATAATTTGCTCATTTTTCATCCAGGCAAAATGAGACAGAAAGAGACAGACAATGAGAACACAGATCAGATATTGAGCATAGTGATGAATTTTGCTGTAATTCCAGATGTCACCCAAGATTTGATGATGGATTCTCTAAACTAGAGTTAACCAACACTTTTATGGCAATTGAGTATGGCAATGCTAATACCTGATTAGTATTTTGATTTTAACTCTCTCCTTAATTTAGAGTGTTTGACCCTCAGAAATGGTTCAGATTGGTTGCAATATTTTGTAAATATGTGCTTGCCATGAATTGTCTACTTAATGCCATGACAACCTTTCCTTCTAAACCAGCGTTTTTTCCTATTTGGAAACACATATATCTGTTCAATATGTTCATATTATTCAAAACATGGGACTATAGCTCATCACAAAAGTTTATCTTATCCTGTATATTTTGGCGTATTTTGTGGGTTTAGTAAGGCACATATCGTACATTTTTGTATATAGTTAACTTCTGTTAACAAAGTGGTTAGTAGATTCTATTAACACTTCTCCTATTAACACAGTGGGCAGTAAAGGACTTAAAAGAGAAGTCCCATATTATCTCACACAGCCTGTCATTTCAGGTGCTAATGTGGCTGAATCCCATCTGTAAATTGATGACATTCCCTCTGAAACGCAGATATTTGTCCTTTACGAAACAGAACCAAAATGAGAAGTTCATAGGCCTCCCTCTTTCTATGTTGCTGATGTCATTTGGCTGAAATAGCTCCTTTTCTACCCTCTACCTTTCCAGTATACTCATTCAGAGCAATAACACTGTTGATTTCCCATTCCTTTTCCAAAGCCAGGGATGATGCCCCGGGTCACTGCATTGCTTGCAGAGTCCTGCAGACGCCCTGACCAGGCATGATTTGCAGCTGCCCCTGAACTGGAACCACACAATGCTGTGTATGGGTTAACGAAGCCTTTTCAGAGGCTGGCTACCTACTTTAGAGAATATCTCATGTTCTGCTACCTTTGAGATCTAAGTTATTACCCTTAGAGGCAACTGCATCGTGATGTGTGAAAGTATCGCCTGGATAAAGACTGAGACTGTCTCCACTGTATTTCATTTTCCTGGATAGATGTGCCACCAACCTCCTCTTGTGGGTTCTCTTTTTCCCCAAGGAAGCTATTAGTTATTCTTTATGCCTGTTTTAGTTTAAGTTCATGTTTCTTCATCAATATTATGAATACTTACAGAACACCATGAATGAGTGCTTTGTGCAGAGGCATTTACTTATTTGGTAGAAATAGCTTTTTTGATCATGCTGGAATTATGTCTGTTTGTTTCACAGCCACTTTAACTAATCTGCTCAGACCTGTCTCCATGACCAAGTATTCGAAATTCAAATTAGTGTTGTTAAACACAGATTTTTTTTTTTTTTCTAGTCTGCTTATAAAGATCAGTCATCAATGACGGCACAATTTTGGCAAATCTAATAAATTACATTTCAAAGAAAAAAGAAACAAGAAATTGCAAGAATATTTGGTAGATAACATGTTTATAAAACAACCTTTAAAAAGTATTGTGAAATGTTCTGAGATGCAGGAGCAGAATCATACTCTTCTTGCATGCAATAACCTCATTAAGAAAACTGAGGAGTAGGGAACTTGAAAAGGGAATCAACATTTCTGGCACAGGTGATAGGAAACCCCTGCTCCATTGTTGCTTGCTGAAATCATTAGATATGGGTGTTTTTCCAGGGCGGTCTGTGGTACTTGTCAGTCTCACATCGTTAATCAGTGACAAATTTTTCACAAATCCTTTATCCCATGTTAATTCTAATAATTTTGCGGGGAGCTGCCAAAAATTACTTATTGTTCTGTTAATCATTACTAATAGGAACAGAGGACTGCCTTGAATTTCTTCATGAAAACCATACTAATTAGAAATGTCTGAATACATACAAGTCCTCAGAGATTAATTTATTCATCATAATCAGTTAATCACTTTTCCTTTACATAATTAGACAGCTCCTGCTGGAGAGGAAGACCCCTAAGTTTTCTTGGAAAGAAGTAGTCTGTAAACTGATATTAGAAGAGTTATATTTTCCTTTGTGGGAATAGACATTAGTACAGGTGAGTTTTTTGTCCATTCACCATGAACGAAATCTCAAATCAGAAACACTTTTAAAAAATGTATTTTCTAAAGATGCATCAGATGAATGTTTTCTACAGGCTTGCCCTTCAGCTGTCCACTGGGACTAGGCTCAAAGATTGCTGAAGAAACTGGTAAAGTCTTAGTATTGATGGGTCCAAGCAGAAAACTGCTCACTTTGCATGTAGAGAGACGTACAGAGACAGTCCAAATATTTAACCCTCCTGCATATTTCACAAGCTGAGCTTTTCTCAAGCCCACATGGGATTTTCACATGCCCTTCAAAATGATAGTGAAACTATCACCATCATTTACCTGAGTGGATCACTTTTTAAGTCCCCTAGTAATCCACTTTAAGAACACTCTTGTATCGCAAGTATGGATTTACTAAGGAGGAGAGCTAACAAGGAAGCTGTCCCATTAACATTCTCTTTCAGAAAATGAATTCTCTACCTTCTGATCTGGAAAAATCCCAGGAATTAAATTACTCAAAGGACCCTGTGTGCTGGGGTGGCAAGTGCTGTGGTTTTTAATGTCCTTTATTGCACATTGACTTATCTAATTACGCTGACCCATTACAAGCCACTGAGAGAGTATAAACACTAAATGCTCTAGAAATGAGTGCTCTGAACTCTTTCCTTTCTGCTAACTGTTCAGATAGACTGGAGAATAGAGAAACATTCCTCCCCTCTTTCTTGTATATCTGTAGAGCAAAGCACACAGTCTTCTCCAGTACTAATATTTTAAAAGATAACTCCTATAATGTGTCTCAGTTCTGTCAAACACTGAAATAAACTGCTAGATAGAGCCCTTGCACTATAATGGTGACATATATGTAGCGTAGATACTCATTTAAACCTGGATTTTGTCCCAAAGTGGTGTGCTGTTTTCAGCAACTGTGATACCATCTAGTTCCTTCTAAATAATTATAACCTCAAAAGGCTTGGTTTAGAATATAACGTTTTGCCTATTAGGCAAGCTTGAGACTGGCAAAGTCTGTGGCTAGATAAAATCCGTTCTGTGCCCTCTTATCTTCGCTGTATTGTCTTGACAGAAGGTCCAGGGAGAGATGAGGAAGGGAGTTGTCAGGTGGAATTTCATGCATCGCTTCTGGGATTTTGCAGATTGCATTAGTTAATGATCAACTTTTTCTAAATGTTTCTAAGATGTGAGTTTATGGAATAAAGAAGGTGGTCCATACATACACATATCAGATCAAATAACTAAGTGTCCAAAATTCTATGAGCAGAAGATGACAGAATTCTTTACTTGGTTTCTAACAAAGAAAGAAAACTAGTTATGTCTGATGTTTGAAACACCTGGATGTTTCCTGACTATTTGGGTACTCTTCAAATTTCAGTGATCATGTCAATTAAAACAGACATGGCATAGTGAAAATATGGAATAAGTTTTCATGGCAAAAAAAAAAAAAAAGGAAAAGGAATTGTCTCCATGTATTTTTTTCATAGTAAAAAGAGGATTCAATATTTTTATGGAATTTCTGTGTTCAAATATAGCTTTTGTGGACTTGTACTGCCTTTATCAAAGCTAGAGAGCCAGTAAAAGACAACTTTCAGATGTCTGCCTGTGTTAACTGCCTGTTTATGGTATTTGAGTACTACTGAGCTCTCAAAACCTATTTAGTAGGAAAAACAAAGGAAGAATAAAGGCTTTTCCTAATCTTTAAAATATCCATGTTCAGAAAGTTTCTCTGGCTATTTCAAATCCGTCTATCTTTAAAAAATATTTGTTTTGCAAAGCAATGGGAAGCAATTCAGATCAAATTGTTGTCATTTTTTAAATCATAGCAAGTATGCAGTTATAGAAAATGGCTACAGCAGCTTTGATGTTCACTGTCTTTCACTTTGAGCGTAATGTTGCATTACATTATCTTTCCTTTTGAACAGTAAATGCAGTAAGAAAGTGCAGAAACAAACACAGATACGAAGAAGACGTGTTAGACAGCAGTTAAACTGAGAGTCATTAAAATCATTATAAAAATCTGGGAAAGTATGATAAAGTTATAAATCTATAATGAAATATTTTTGAAAAAAATTCTTTGCTCATGTTTACATTTTTAATAGAAGCCCTAAGATTTTATTAAAATCATTTAGTAAGTTAGGTAGATTGCCTGGATTAATAGAAGACCAAATGAGAATGCTTGTCCTAGGCCCTCACCGATCCCATTAAAAAAACACAAAACAACCCAGAAACAGATAAACAAACGAACAAAAAAAACCGAAGCAAAGAGGATTGGATTGTTTCTCCTTTGTGCCTTTATTTTAATTTCATGCATTTCCTGGTTCTCATGCGAGCAGTGTCCTATGTGATTTGATATTTCCATTTGGAAATGTGAGAGTTTTCGGTTGTCCAGATAAGCTTAGGTATGTTCCCAAGTAATTGTACAGTCATTTAAGCCCAGCAAAAGTCACAGTATTTGGAGGTCTGTGATACTGAGAATGATTTAAAAGTGAAGGCATTGTGTGACTGTGGCAATAAAAGTATTTTAATCTGCCAGATTTTGGTTTTCTTTGAATCTTTTCAATGATGTAAATCAGTTCATGCAATGTTTGTCTCCATTTTTACTCTTTTCTTGGGTAAGAAGCTTCAGTGCAAAGGTACAGGGTTATCATACTATTCCCAAGGAAAGAATAAACAGTTGCCCGAATAATCTAAAGGGCTCTTACTCCTGACATTGTTGAACTTCTTAATGACTTATTTTATATTAAAATATTTCAACAATTTCACTCTCTTATGCTGCCAACAAAAATGCCACTATTTCCTATGCTTGATTGGAGAAGAGAATCTATTTAAAACTGACGTAAATATTCATTTATTAACCTACTTTTTATTGCTTATATCTTGCTAATACTTGCAATTTTTTGTAAATAAAGGCTTTATAGTTCTTTGTTATAGTCTTTCCCTAACTCAATTAAAATTCTTGATAAGGAGATCATTAAAACTGGGGAGGGGGGAGAGGGGGGAAACCTTTGTAAAATTGAGTTTTGAACAGAAAATATTTTCTAGCGTATTTTGTATCTAGTCTAAAGTTTTCCTTTTATAACCATCCACAAAGCCTGTGGAGCACGTAAAATTCTGTAGCTAACTGCATATTGCTCTGAACCTATGCTAGCAGAGCTCACAGAGAAATGAGCCTTTAGGACAGCCAGTAACTGGCACTTACAAAATCGTTCTCATGACCCCCAGTGTGAGGAGGGAGAGATCTGACCTTTCTTTCACGTCAACAATAGTGTTGTTACCCAACCAATGTGCAAATGGATAAGAAAATTCTCATTCATTTGAAGCACATTTTCTTTGCATCATTTCAGGAAATGCTTGAACTTTTCACCCTTGTTTGAAGTGGGATCTACTCTGTCTCTGCCACTGCTTTGAGAATCTGTTCATTTTTTCTGCACTCTGTTGTCATAAGAACCATCTTTCTGATTACATACTAGATTTTTTTCCAATCTCATTTTAAAACTAACTTGCATAAACTGGGGGAAGGAAGACTCACTGTGGCATAAAGCCGTGAAAAAGACTTTATTTTATTTGTCTTTAATATAGGAACATCCCCAGAAGAAGGGATTAGAGAAAAAAAATCTTGTGCCAGTCAAATCATCAGTGAGTTGGCTGATGTCAGGGAGATCTAGACAAACCTCTAAACATCTGAAAATAAACATCCACAGAGATGCGTTGAGAAGGGGTGACTTAAAAAACAGGTGTTTCTGAACAGAAAAATAGAGCTTATCCTGGTGTTTTCATAATCATACTTCACCATGATAATGTTTTCTTTGGGTGAAGAATGGAAGTTACAGTTAAAATACCATAGAAACACAGAATATCTAGTAAACCATGGCACAATTATGTTCCAGATTTTGCTCTGCCTGATTCAGAACAAGGACCAAAATCTGACAGGAAGAATCACTTTTATTCTCTCCTACAGCACTTGTTTTACTCACAACAAATATTTATACTCTCAGACAAAGGCCACAGCCTACTAGAAAATCAGGTGGGTAGCCAGCTCTGAACCTTGTATTCACCTGATCTGTCTCATCCTTTAATTACGCATAATTTTCTTAAGCACTGTCTCTGAAAGTTTTCTGGTAATTTCAGTGTACTTTTGGAATATTTTACATTGGTTTTGTATCTCTGTAAAACCCTTAAAATTTTGAGTTAGTTAAAATTTCTCTTCTTTAGCCAGCTTGTCATGTGCATAACTTCTGGCTCCATGCTTGCTTCCGCCCATGAATGCTATCTGCACTGACAGACATGCTAAAAGCTTATGAAGAAAACCCAAATTATTAAAAGAGAAATTATTGCTTGAAGGGCAGGATATGATACATTGTGAACAGGCTACTGCCCGTTAACCTTGGAATTTCTCCCTTTCCTGTTTTCAATCCCCCTAGGAAAATAATTTCCTACCTCTGTTACTTGTTTTTCCTTCTAACTCGTGTTGACTGTGTGCCTCTCAGGATAAGGACTGTCTCTTATTTATATGAATACTGACTAGCATAATTAGGCCCACTTCTGGATAATACCAATGATAATCACTGCAAACCGCTAGAAACTACTATATCAGCGGTCCCAATTATTATGGCTGCTTTCACCTAGATCCCATTATAATATTTAAAAATACATTAATTCAGTAAATTCCACTACTGTATTATGTAATTCTTTTTCAAGAATATGACTTCTGAAATAGCAGAAAGGTATACATGCAATAAAAAAATCATGTATTTACTATATAATACTGTTAAAATTTTTATTGTGTTTGTTTTTATGCACTTTGAAATATTTGATGCATCTGTATGGGTAAATATTTTTATACTTATATACTTATGAAGTAAGATAACCTGATGTCTGAATTTAGTGATAACATCCATCATCACGAGTTAAAAGAAATAAGAGACTGGCACAAAGCAACAAATGTGTTGTTCTTTGACTCCTTGCAGAAACAGGAGAATATGCAGTACATTTAGAATTTAAAGAAAAAGAAGTATTTCAACAACAGGAAACTGTATGGTGAAATAAACCAGATTTGACTCATTGCTTTATTCCCTGTCCTATGTACTATGTAGCAAACCCGCTGGCATAACATGGTCTGATATAATCTGTGGAACTAAACATTATCCTCACTCTTTTCACCTCTGTTTTGTCTGCAAAAATTAAAAAAAAAATAACAACTTTATAAACAAGGTACTTACCATTTGCAGTGATTGCTTTGCACTAGGAAATTTCTGGGTAACACTGTAAACCCAGATGATACAGAGGTTTTGCAAAGAAAGACCAAAACTGAAGTGACAATATTGAAAATAGTCATGTACAAGCTTTATAAACATCCTGTTTTGATAATTCAGTAAAATATTAGTAATCCTAAATATCTCAAGCTGAAAATGCCAGTGGAGTTCAGAAACTGGTGATCCATATATTACAGTTTTGTTGAGTAATTTTTCTCGGTGGACCAATCTATCTGGAACCCAAAACACTCTTCAGATTTCACTTGACTGGAAAGTCTAAGTGTCCCTGGGAAAGCTCAACATTAAATATCTTAAGGTAGTCAGCTGTTTTTGAGAAAAATACTCTTAAAGTAAGATTTCTGGCTCTTTGTTACAATACTAGACACTGTATTGTTGGAATTACATTTTTACATATGTATATATATATATATATATATAAAACTCCTGTTGGCTTTAATGAAAAATGATCATAAAGTCTTACAATGTGACTTAGAACAGTTTGTTTAAAATGTTGTCTAAGTTCAGCTGCTATGTGATGAATTGCTGATGAAGAATGGAGAGATTTGATGTCCAGCCTTTTGTGGAAGGCTATGGTTAGGTCGAAAATTTTTTTAGGTTCTCTTGAGCTCAGCTTGGTATCAGCAGAAGTTAATACTAGTCTTAAATATCTACAACTAATAGTTTTCCTGTATCCTCATTTGGAAACAAACCTTCCAGTCCCAAGCCCGTCCCTGGTGAATGTCAATGTTAATTGCCAGAGGCAGAGAGGAAGCTCTTGGCATTAAAAAACACATGGTGCAAAAGTTCTACAAAATCTAAGTGCTGAATGAAATACCAGCTAAGAAACTGTGAGACACAAGATAATTGATATTTTGATATACAAAATGATTTACTCATAAATGGAAATCCAGACTAGTAGGAAGCAGTGTTCCTAGATAAATGCTATCCGTCAGGGCTTACTTATTTTTCTTCTATCTTTCTGGTCCAATTTATTTCGCAGTCTTTCTGAAGACTGACCAATTTAAACAGTGACAGCTAATCTCAAGGATATTTTAGCGAGGTGTTTTTAAGAGCTAAAAAGAGGGTAGACTAGGTATGCAGGACCTTTGTTCAGGAGCTCCCCTCCATCAGCTGCTCCCAGCTACATCCTGAGACCTGCTGGTTTTATTTTTTTTCCTCACCTGATGGATGTCTCTTCCCTTGCATATTACTGATGTGTCCATCTGGAAGGGTTTAATTTTATTCTATTCATGGTCAGGTACCTATTTCTCTGTATCCAAACAATTTTCTGGATTTAGCCTTGTTTTTGTTTGGGGTTTTTTAACTAGGTTGTTAAATGGAGTTGACATGTCAAACCAGTTGTTCTAGAACCAGAAATAACTTGAGATTTCTAAATGACAGCACTCTGTTCTGATTTTTATGAATCCAGAGATATATGCAGATAATAAATAACAAAGATTCATTTTCATTTTTGTTTTTCAGCCCCGTTTCTAGTCTTCACTGTAGAACTACAGATTAATACAAGTGTGTTTTCTTCTTTTCCTATTGGGAATAATAATTACACACTGTCACTTTCCTTTCTTGCATGTTATCCAGGTCTAGCATTTTTACTTTGATGCTGCATCTTATATTGGTCTTCATCTGTAAAAGCCTAGGGGTCCTATTGCTAGTTTAGATTTCAATTAATATTCTCAAAGAGAGCTAAAAATAGTAGCTGTCATGTTCTATTCTTTCCCACCAGGAACCAAATGTCCTCCACTGCCTCTAAACCATAGTTAGTAGGACAATAATCATGCACTTTATTTCTCACTGAAAGAAAAGGCAGAGTGCTTTGCTCTTTCCTCCATTCCCTAATTGGCATTGGTTTTTATTTGCAGGGGTTTTATATCAGATTATGTGACTGATATGATAAAAAAAGCATAATTCTGAAAATCTGAAAGTTTATAGTTCTGTCTAGGATCTCAAAGCATTTAACCCAAAGTAGTTATGAGTTGCTGCCTCTGTGAAATTCTAACAGAAATTAAGCTCACAGGACAGATTTCTCATTAGGTATAATTATCTTTCATTTCCATAAGAGAAAAATGAACTTAGGATCACGACAGTAGGGTTCTTATGGTCCATTCAGGCTCAGTAACAAATCTTTTATGTGTAGTTACAAGTGCATTTTAACATTTGTCACAGCAATGATCTTGTCTCATAGCAGAAAATAGGGTTAGCAGTCTTTACCTTTATTGGGCAAGGAGAATAAAAAAGATGCAGTTGAAAAAGGACAGGGTTGTTTTTTTAAAAACTGTTGTACTTCGTTCATTGAATATCTACAAGTCACAGTATCTGGTGATTTATTTATGCCAAGAGTTTATTTCCTTCTGAAGTGGTAGAAGTTAACCCTTACAACCCTGACACCTTAAAGAAGTGCAACAAAGTGTCCCCTTTTTTTGCTTCAAAGTCAAAATGGAAATAGCATATTTAGCTGAAACATTTTACTGGGCAATAAACAAAACACTGTTTGATAGCTTTTGGGGGATTTTGATGATTCATTTATATCCATCCTCTAGCAACCTCTGTAAGAACTGAATGTATTATTTGAATGGCTTGAGGATTATTTTAAGTAGTACCTTTTCATTTCTGTATATTTCTTCTGAGGGGCAAAAAAACCCCCCTAAACCGTAGTACTGTCTTTGTGGTCTTTCTTTAGGCAGTTGGGAACATTAAATGATGATACTCTAATTTTATTAGCACTCCCTGAAAGGCGGTCAAAGGTTTATTGCAGTAATGTGTCTGAGTTGGCTTGGAAACACTCGAATTTGGACTCGTGACTCAAAAGTGGCTTAAACACCTGCAATGTTAAGAATTTGAAAGAATCTCTGACTTGTAAGAACAATTGTGTGCATTCTTTTATGACTACAGAAAGGAAAGGTATCTTAAACTGTGTACCCATAATCAGTGGAAAGGTGGCTGAACCGATAGCCCTGAAAAGGGAAATGTGTTTGTCCATCAAACAGGGGCAGCAATGCCAGCCTGTGTGGGACCAGTGTCTCAGAGCAAAGGGACTGTCACTCTGCCTCTGCTCAGGAGCTGAGAACACTGTAAGGGCAGAGAGCAGTAGAGGGAATGGCAATAGAAATTTGAAGGGTATTCTTAAGTTTTCCCTTAATTTACTCCACACATTTTTATCTTAAAATCACACTGAAAAGTACATATCTCGAACAATAAAATCTTTTGCTTTATATATTCACATATTCACTTGGCAGTAGTTTAATTCATTGCCACTGTATAGCTCCCCATTAAACAATACAGTAGCTGCAGACATTAGGGATGACTTTTCAACTGCAGCTATTTAGTCAGTAAATCTGATACATCAAAGTCCACGAAATTCAGCTGAAAGGCGCCCATTGACTTCACCAAGATTTGCATTATGCCCTTGAGCAGATACATGTGCCTACACACACACTCACATGTTGATTAAGGTATTGTTTATGGGCTGTGAGTATAACTTCTGTATAAATTAAAGACATTTTATGCCCTCTAACTCTACTCCTGGACAGGTGAAATGATCAAGGTTTACTGGCATTTTTGAAGTTCAGAAAAATTCTGCAGCCTTTTCAAATGTCTTTCTTCAGGGAACAGCCAAGCATTCAATCAGGCCAGGAAATTCAGGGGTTTAGAACAGCCTAATGCCTATATCTGGCAGTAATCAAAGAAGAGTATTGAAAAAGGAGGGGGGAAAAAATAGGGTTTGGGGGGAGAGAGGGAGAGCAAGGCAGGAGCAGAGGAAGGAGGAGTGGGGGAAATAGATGTGCCTACTGTGGCTTAAAACACAATAATTTAATTGTCACTATGCAATCAATAAAAATGTAACAGTGTGAAGGGAGCACAACAAACAGATTTGCTTTGTCTTAAATGGTATGTACTAAATGAATGTTCCCCAAACTGAACAAGATTGACTAGTAAATTAGAAGAAAAATTGGTGTTATTTTACATTTTCTGCTTACCTACAGAAAAAGACACTCATTTGCAAGAAGAAAACTGGAAAATTGCTTCTTTTTCTCTGGCAGCCGTTCTTTCAGGTCATCCCAAAGAGAGGCAATAGGCATATTCTAAAGCAATAGTACGATTCAGTAAGCATCCTGGCTTAGGGAATCAAATCAGTGCAGTCACCACATTGACACGAGTGGATTTCATAGGATCAGGCCTTAGAATTTAATGTTCATTTATAAATGCAGAGAAAAATGAGAAATAAAAAGCAGTATAAACCATAACACTGCACAGATGGAGTTTTACATCCTTACGTAAATATGCTAAAGTTAGCAGGGAGCCATGAGACAAATGAGTTCCATCCTTGCAGACACTGAAAACTCAGCCAAACTTTGTAATTGGTTCTGATGATGCAGGCAACCTGTAGTATGCTGCTTTCTACACGAATTTTGAATGAAAATGATCAAATAGTGCATAAACTGCCATGAAACAACAGTACATTCTCATTCCTATTCCATCCTTTATGGGCTTGTATATTTACAATAGTGTTTTTACAGTTGAGGCCAAATCCTCTGTTCTGGAGATGGTAAATGAAAGAACATCTAAACTCAAAACATTTTGGGATATTAGCTATGTATTCTTTTTTCTGTTAGAAAGTCATTGTTTTAAAAATAAAGCAAAAGAGTTACACAGACTATGCTACCTTTCGCCTTTTAAAAACTGAATAAACAAGACTTTATTTGTGTTCCATTTGGCTTCACTGAGAATTTATTAGCAAGAAGATATAATCTAGACAGAAGAGACTTAATCCTGGAGAAGCTTATTTATTAACACAGAATAAATAAACATCTTAACCTGTTTGTGTTTATCTTCACTTTTATTTGATTTAGCTCCAAATTCAAAAAGAAATTCTAATTCCTTCAATCTGGGGATATCTTTTCTGTCACCACAGTGTTTAACTTTTTTCTTCTGTTAAGTCAGCAACCTCAAAGAAACTATTTTTTTTCTAGAATTCATTCTATAGCATGAATCTGAGCAAGCATCCTTCAAACATTATATACCAGAACACTGGTGCTGCCTCTGAGCTCTATTAAGTTGAACAAGAAAGCAAGAACCGTGCGTGGAAGGACCAAAAATTCAAGCCACACTTCTTTAAAAAAAACCAAAGCAACCAACACCAAAAATAATATGATACACTGACTCATACAACTGTTTTTAAAACAATTGACAGAAGATGAAACAATTTTGTTTCCTTAGAAAATATTGAGATATCTTGCCTCTCACATGGCAACTTAAAATGCTGTGGAAATTAGTTTTCTCTGGAAATGCCTATCATAAATGAGATTTACTGAATACCTCTTGTTAAGATGCAGCCACTAATTGTGTTGTTCACAGAAAAAATGCATGGTGTATTCATTGTGCTGAGAGGCAAGACATTCAAGTATGACTTGAAAACTGCTGGGAAAGATACAAGATGATTGAAGGATTTTTCAACCTGTTCTGGCATCACTACTCATCATTTAGCTTAGTATTTTGAAAAAGCTTTCATGTGATCACTTTTTTAAAAATAAACTTCTCATGCAGTGAACTGTGTTTTGTATTCTTACAGCTCAAAGTCCTGCTTCTAAAATAGTATTTTTTACTGAAGACAATGGGAATTCAAAAGCACAAAATAGTGGACTGGGGAATATATAGTGGAGTTGGATCATAATATGCTCACAGCCAGGTTTCCCATTCTTGAGGTGAATTCCTTGCATGAGGGAGAATCTGGGCTGCATTTTGTGAATTCTGTTTTCCCTGCAGGAACAGTAAAATGAGCTCTGACCAAAACCATAGCCACCATTAAGAAATTCTGAAAGTGTCAGCTATTATAGATAGTTGGAAGACATCTCAATGTAAGTTTGTTTATAGGATATAGTTCACAAATTTCAAGGCTTCATATATAGATTTCACATTGTCTCTGTAAATAAACAAAGTCCAGTACATATATTTAAGGAAAGTATATATGTAGATTTGAAACGTTTTCACATTTCCATGAACAGTTTGAATAATTCTCCACAGGTAGAAAATCTTAAAGTCTCCCTGAAGATGCTAAGTTATTCACTTGCATGTCAAGTTTATGCAGTGAATCTGAAATGAAATAAATAGGGTCTCTACCACACAATGAAAACACATGTATTTTCAAGTGCATATGTAATTCAACTTCTTTTGTGACAGATGCAGCACATGCACATCTAAAAGAAGGCCTATGTTTTTTCAAAGTACATTGATTTCTAACTAGTGGCATGCTGATTGTACTTATACACTGTACACCTATGTATATCTAAAGGCAGAGAATAAGGATAACAGCTAAACTATTTTGATTGAAAGTAATAAGTATCTTGGTTTGTTTGTTTGGTACTATTCTGAATTTGTGGTATTAAAAGAGTCTGTAGGCAGGAATGAAACACCAGCTAGGATTGTGCATCTCCAGGGACAATAGCCAAGGTCCTTAGGACTGTGAACTAGTCTTTTGAAATTCCCAAGCTATCTGTCACTAGCCCAAACAACAGGCCTTTTTCTCCAAGGTCAGAACTAAGATCAAAAATATACAGTGATGTTAGAAGTCATGATTTGCAGGGAAAAAGGTGCTCAAAAGACAAAAGATGCCGAAAGACAAACACAGGCTAAGTATGTTTATTCTATTGGGGTTGTCCTCAATCTTCAATTTGAATTGAAAGTGTGCAAGTATGAACTAAAATATTGTTTTCTTTTGCCTGCCTAGCTCATGTCAAATGCAGAAGAATGAGCAAAATTTCTAAGACCTGTTAGAAAAGCATATCCAAGCACGCCAGAAACGTACGCCAGAAACGTTCAGGCTGATCCTGTGATGAGCCTCCTGGACACTGCAGAATAGGTCAGGGTCAGGTAATGACCCTAAAAGAGCTTCTCTAGATATACGCAAAATACTATATACATAGTATATTACTTGAATTCTATAACCTAATAAAACTATAGAGATGAGTTAATTGACTTTGATTATATGCACAATTATGTCTCAAAGAATGTAAAAAATCATCTTGGATGAAAGAGATATCTACTGTGGCTGGTGGACATACACATATTGGTTAAATAGATAGAAACCTTTGGAACACTGCAAGCAGTTCCTGACCAGAAAAACCATGCTAAATACTTTTGCCACTGGGGCTAAAACACATCATGGGTGTCTCATGAGCAGCCACTCAAGACCAATTAATCAGGTGGAAGTCCAGAAGAAGCAGAGAGCAATAACAGTAGCGCCCAGGCCTTCAAGCTACTCTGTTTGGCTTCCTGTTTCCCTGATCCATCCAAGAGAAAGAAGATGCTTCCTTTATGTCCTCATGAATTTGGCTATACATCCCTCTGCCCTTCAGGTAGCAGCATATCTCTACTTTTCTGCATGTCCTGAAATGTGAGGAAGAGCTTTCTGCAGATCTTTGATAGTGCCCAGTAATTTATACTGTCTACCATTACTGGAATAAAATTGGAATGTGTCATATGTTCCCAGGGGAAAGACCCTAACTCACTGCTGCACTCTGTGAGCTACTGCTCCTCCAGGCCAGCCACGTTCCCTGGTGCAGCCATTCCTACCAGAGGCTGTCCAAGGCCTTGGGAGTGAGCAGCAAGGGATAATATAAATCATTGACAGCTGCTGGGCTTTCTTGCTGCTAAGATCTGTCAGACAGCACTGTGACGGATGAGGGAATCTATCCAGCAGGAGCTTTCATCCTTCAGGACCCAGACAGGAGTCCTCTAGGCCAGACTCATGGCTGAAATCTCTGACAGCAGCAGTGGAGCTGGGTGATAAAGCTGTTCCCATTAGCTCGTGAAGTAGCTCTGGTTTGCATTACTTCAGCCCTCCACATAAGGAAAATCCCAGTGGGAAGATGAGGGAGAGCGTGCAGCTGCAGCTTATGCTTTCCATTTTGGCCATTCCCTGTCCCTGTGTGAGCCCCTACACAGCTATGACTGCCAGGACAAATTAGGAGAGGCAAGAGGTGACCTCAGAAGAGGTACTGGGTCTGTCTGACTCTACCCATCCAGCTTTCACAAAGCATGTAGGCAAGCAGTGTTCCCAAGTATCTGGAACCAAACTGAACAAAACTGTGGAAAATGTATTATGGGGAGCAATTATGTGTTACTAGAGAATTGGATTAGATGACCTAATGGGCATTTTCCATTTGTGATTTCTTTGATTCTTTGATTTACATTTTCAAATGCTTTGGTCTCTGAGGAAGAAGAGTGAAAAGGAGTGGACATGATCAAATAATTAGTAACACCACTCTTTTAACTTTTAGCAGAACATTTTTCAGTTACTCTTTGCCAGATATTTAAAAATGCCACAGAACTATGTATATTATATGGTGAAATATTAATGCTGGCTGGGAGTGCCAGGCTGATGTTGGAACTAAGTAAAAAACTGTGTACTCGACTGTGCAAGTGAAAGCCAAGATGACAGGTTTTATTTTAATTTAATAAAATCTGAAGGTAGTACTGTGGAAATCTGGCCAAGGCTGTCTGGCAGGCTGCCTTGAAGGGAGTCATTGATAGTCCCCTTCCTTTTTCTTTTATTAAGTTCACCATTTTCCTCCATTTAACATAAAAAAAGGAATTTTCCAAATAGCAGGATTCCTTAGTTGTTTTATCTTGCTCATCTAGCATCCACATTTTATAAAGCATTTCATTGAAATTAGGGTGCCTAAAACTCGCAGCATGATCAATCTACATTTTACTGAGATTTCTTTTGTAAATTCAATATGATACTGAAAGTCAGAAGCATCATTTACATAC
This sequence comes from Oreocharis arfaki, assembly GCA_013398015.1. Taxonomy (NCBI): domain Eukaryota; kingdom Metazoa; phylum Chordata; class Aves; order Passeriformes; family Paramythiidae; genus Oreocharis; species Oreocharis arfaki. The sequence continues at coordinate 1,841,512 of VZRR01011210.1, read as the reverse complement.
AAGCCACGATGGAGAGGTGAATGGAGAGTAGTAAATACTCTGGAGACCTTGAGGGGACATTTATAAAAATGAAGGGCTTAAGATTTGTTTTTTCTTTTCCTTCTGTAATATTGTAGGGACAGGAGACTATCTGTCAAACTGAAGGGTGGATTAAGAACCATTTGTTGCAAACCAGTCTTCTAATCAACTATTCAATAAATATCCATTTTTAGCTATTAAATCAGCAGTACAAATCAGCAGGAATATTAATCCAGAATAATCAAGGCCGGACTAAATAGGTTTTAGTGTTCTGACCCTCTTTGTTTTATTTCACCTGACAAAAGACTTATGGCACCTTCCCACCCCATGATGCTGATGCTACTCATAATCTTGTCCTAGAGAATTACAGCTTCCTGTAATTCTCAGCTGCATTACAGATTTATTTTCTCTAAGTAGGTAGTTTCTAATCTACCTCATGCCCGTAACATTCACCCCAATACCTGCTGTATTAAGCTTCCCATCCTAGAATATGTTTTCCTTCTGACATTACAGACAGAAGCATTTTTTCCCTTAAGAAAATGTGCCTAAGAAAGTCCTCCTCTCTTTCCAAATGCTTTATTGTAGCAAGTCTTATGAACCATATAGCCAGTTAAATATTTGGGCAAGACTTGTTCCTAAACCTTTCTCACAGACATTTACATCATCCCATCACCCTTTTTCTTTAATATCTTTTGGCAAATCCACCCTCACAAGGCAGTGTCCAAATGCCTTATGCATATCTGACCCCTGAGGAAAGTGATTAATTATGGTCCTCGTTCAAGAGGGCTCTTTTGGTTGGAAAGTTTAGTATTCCACAAAAGCGCAAAAAAGAAAGTGCAATGGCATTTGCAAAGTCTGTGGACAATTCCTAGCAACAGATGAGGAGGAAGCAAGCCTGCACTCTGCAGCCTGGAGTGTTGCTCCAGTCACTTGTTTGGCAGCTGTAGTAAATTGAGTAACTGGAAAGGCTGAATCAATTTGTTCATTCTGTGAATTCATTAAGCCTCAGAAGACAGCCTGTGGGCAGGGTCCTCAGTCTGTGATGTTTGATATGTTTACTCATATTAATGGATTCACCAATGGTGAGCAATTTTACTACTCATTGCAATTGTTCTTTGTAATAAAAAATAATGTGCTTCCTCAGATCTTTCACTTTGTTTCAGTTAGCCAGAATGTGTGAATTTAATAACCATTTACAACATTGACTCCAATCTGGATGAAAACCCTTACAACCAAAATTGAGCCATTGTGTGGCATTATCTCTCTGACATCAGGATACATGCTGTATTGAGACTTGCAATGCTTCATAGCCAACATTATGGGATGACACAACTAAAATTGAATAAGGAACAGACTTCTTGTAATTAAATTGCAGCTATCAGTGTGAATACCATCTATCTAATATGCAGCACACAAAGTGAATGGAAGCATGCAAACGTGTTTGTAATGTTTACAGCCAAACCAATTAAGTCTTCAGGTTCCCTATCAGCAGCAATATCACTCATCTGTTCAAGCCATCAGCAACTTCCTTTGGTGTTCTGTATTATGACTGCACACAAGACAGGACTCTCTGTCTCATTTTGCTCATATAATCTAGCAGCAAACTATTCCAAAGATAAATTAATTCCTTCATGTCTAAATTTTAATTTTTGTGCTTTCCAGTATTTTTGAGAAAATAGACCCTCAGTCAGTATAAATTATCATAACTTTGTTGATGTCAGTAACAATTCTGAGTATCTGAGAACTTGGCCCAAGGCCACAACTTTTAAATTATAAGTTTAGACAAATACAACCACAGTTCAAGAACAGATAAGAAAATACTAGGCTTAATAAAGTGGAAACAACATGTTTCACATACATTAAGATTTGAATGTTCAGCAGTTCATTAGTAACAACAAAGTGATACAGATCCTCCATCACTATGGTCAAAATCCAGCCTATATAAAAAGCAAAATATTTTCTACTATGCTGAGAGTATTTATGATAGTTGTCTTCTTCTGTTCTTCCCCCACAATTGAATAAAAAGTGCTATCACGAGCAGCCCTATGAAAGAGGCCAAATTAATATAAATTGCTATCTTCATATACTTGGAAAAGATAAGAAATATCAGGATGACACTGAAAAGCAAATAAATACAATTTTTGATAATGCTTGAGTACTTGATCTGATCGAGACTACCCAGACTGAAAGGATCATTTTTGCTTTGTGGATTTGTGAGAAGTCAAGGTAGGTATTTTGTACGTCCTGACTGTGAAAGACAATCCATAGCGAGGTTTAACATTCTGGCTGTCATACACTTACTGTGAGAAGTAGTAGTTTTCCATCTGAAATCTTCAATGCCTAATACTTTCACCTTGAAATAAAAGTAAAATTATTGAATTCTGGTACTTAGAATAGTTTTAAATAGCTGGACTATAGGATGTGGAAACCAGACCTTCATCTATTTCGATCAATGCTGAGATGTGTTAAAAGCAACCATTTTTATACAAGGCAAAGCAAGAACCTTGATGAAATTTCTACACACTTGGGGAAAAAATTCCTAGACTCAGCTTTCGATTCGCATCATATAACTGAATACAAATATATATTGTGGCTATCCAATTCAAATATTCCACTTAGCAGTTAGCCTCGATGAAGGAAATGAGCAACATGATTATTTTTGTTTTCTTTTTTCACTTTGATCGTATTTCAAATTGAACCTTAATAAGAATGATTTTTCTGCACTGATGATCTCCAATTTACCTATGATCAATTTATTTCAAAATGTGAACGTTATAAAAATTAGAACTTAGTAATTAAACTACTGGAATTATTTTCTTTAAAATATCTTGTAGGTTTGATTGCAACAGAATAACTAGGATATTTTTCCAAATATGCTACAGATTGTACATTTCAAAAAATGGATCTGACAGGCGATTTTGTTGCTTCTTCCTGCAATGCATAATTGTCTGGTTTATCCATTGTTAAATTAAAAATTTATTCTTGCATGAGCATACTATGCTGGTAGATACTTCGAGGATGACAGCTGAAAAGGGAGATCCTCCAAAAATGTTTGTCACAAGGAAGCTTATTTTACACAATTAAATAAATGTGGATCAAGCTAAACAGTTTGGAAAACAACATTAAATTGCCTAGTGCATCAATAAATAACTACTTTCTAGTGCACAGAAAATTTAAATCATATCCTCATGGACAGTTCCAGCCATATCAGAATATTCAGAATATTCCCGTTTCCTTGAGAATGAGCAGTTAATCTGAGAATAACAGAAAAATGAAGGCATTATGTCCTTCACATCTGCTGTTTTCCTTTATTATTTCCTGTATCTAGAAATAATTTTATTTATTTCTCTATATACCCAATAAGGAGTCTGTACACATCTCCCATTCTTACTTCACTACCCCATATATCATCAAAGCCGATCTGACTCTTTGAGACTGGGAATATTCATGACGAAAAAATGAGAATCTTCTATAAAGATTCTTTAAAGGTCTTGATTTTTTTTTTAATATTCTGCATATTAGTTCAACCCACTACAAATGAGTTCCACATTAATCATAAACTTCAATCTTTGATAAACATTGTTTTAATGAACTATTAAGAATGTTTGAGTTATATAGAGAGCACAAAGAATGTGACGTGTATTTAATGGTTGTTGTTGTGGCATGTTCCAAAGTGTTTTCTGTAAAATGTAAGAGCCATGTTGTAAACTGTTTTGCCTGAGGAGCCTTATTAAACTCAAGTGATTCAGAATCATATATATGATGTGTCTGGGTTGGATGCTTTAGCCAATACAGCTAAAAGTAGCACCAGGATGTGCTGCAGTAGACATTCATTACTCCATTTTAATGTGAGGTCTTCAGCTGCAATAGCTCATTTGTCCTGCTAGTGAGGAATCTGTTCTTGAACAGAAGCAGAGGCAGACCTCTTTTTGTAGTCCAGGCTAAGGAAAGCTTCATCAGAGTTCAATAGCCATTCCAAACTACCCTCACCATGAGCTTGATTTTACTCAAAACCTGTATAAATTTACTGCTATCCATATGGAACAGGCACCACTGAGAAAAATGGGCAATTCTACCCTAGTGTTATCTTTGGATATGCTAAGCCGATTTCCCAGCTGGTGTAAGTTAAGTTATGGCAGTTATATTAAATGATGCCAATATACACTAATTTAGAATGAGTTCCTTCATCATTAACATGGGTATTTTAGGAAACTAATTTAGAACCATACATTATGTAGAGTCTCTTCTCTACTCATCGTTTCCCATCTGATATTTGATTATGATATCAATTTCCTCTTATTAAAAAAAAAGAGATCATCCCGCCCACCTCCTTTTACCCTCAACATCCTCCAGATGCAGAAGGCCACCTGGATTAGCAGATTGATTTATTGATAATAAACATATTGATCTTCCTTGCCCTTCTCCAAACTGTAATTTCTCTATCCTTAGTTTTTTCTTCCACAGGAATTTTTAATATTAGCTCCTCTCTGCTACTGACACCATTCTTGTGAGGGCATTCTTCAAAGATTCATCTTCAGTTTTTTCAGTGTTAATGCTTCCAAATATCTTCCCAGCATGCAGCTAGACATAAGTGCTCATGGTGATGTAAGCAGAAGCCTCCCTGCTTGCTGAAGTGCTAAAATAAAAAAGTCAGTGCGGGAGTAGATATGATCCATCCACAGATTTTACGGGACACATCTGAAAGGGCAGGATTAGTCTAAAATAGAATGTCTGGGACATAAGGCAGCTGTGTTGATAAATTGTTCTGTAGATGGGTTTCCTTGTTTGAAAGAGATGTTATGTTTCATATCCAGCCAGGTGTTACTAACTGATGATGATGACAGAAGAAGAAATTGCTGGAAATTTACTTTATTACAAAAATCCCCCACAACCCTGTAAAACCAAGGTCCAAGAAAAAGAATGACGTTTAGACACTCCATTAGAAAGATGCTCTATACACAAAGCACCTAATATTTCAAAATTTTATGTTTTCAATGCTGATCATCATGATTAAACATCCATATCTCTGTAGCACCTAGAGATCAGTTGGGTTACAATTCTAGTTGTGGTACAAAGTGACAGTCCCTTGACAAGGACCTAAATCAAGAGCTGTTTGATAGCAATTTCTGAGATTTCATAATGTGCTTTCACTATGCATGGGAATGGAGATCAAGAGAATGGCACTACAACAAAATATCCACTGATCATGTCTCGAATTACAGCAGGGAATGTGGGGGTCCTGGATGGGGTGGTGTTATTGCCATACTCCTTCTCACCAGTTTGGTGATCCTCTGACCCTTTTCTAGCTATTGTCTTGCATGGCCAGGGTGATACAAAGGCATGGCAGTGAGTCTTTGAGAAGACCAGGAAGAGCATGGATCTCCTCTCGAGAAAGACCACTGATTTTGTCTCTGTGGTGACCAGTGACAGGACCCAAAGAAATGACTTGGAGCTGTGTCAGGGAAGGTTTGGGCTGGATATTAGAAAAAAGTTCTTAATCCAGGGGGTAGCTGGGCACTGGAGCAGGCTCCCCAGGGTAGTGGTCTGACAGAGCTCAAGGAGAATTTGGACAATGCTCTCAGGCACAAGGTGTTACTCTCCTGTGCAGAGCCAAGAATTGAGCTTGATGATCTTTAAGGGTCCCTTCCAACCTGAGATATATTCTATGATTCTATGCTACTTGGGAGTCCCTTCCAACTCAGGATATTCTATAATTCTATGATTCTATATTTTTCCTGTGTACAAACCCAAATAATTCAAAATCATGACTTTTCAAAATGTAAATACTCACTTCTCAATTTTTTTTTCTGGTGCTGGAGTTAAACTTTTCGGTAATAACACTGAATTTCTTCAGTAATAACATCTGAAGTAAACTTAAACTGCTATGTAAGTACAGAAAAGCAAACATACACCAGGAGAGAGCGAAAGGGTTTTTGTCCATCTTCCCTCAAGTTCTACTTCGGGAAACATCTATAATCTGGAAAAACATTTTCAATTTTTTAATCCCCCTGAAGTCAATGGAACCCTTCACCATTTAGCGAGTGCTTTTGTAAGTAAGTAAATGTTTTTCTTCTGTTTTCCTGAGGACAGCGAATCTGGCAGAGTTACTATGTCATGTTATTTAATTTGAATAGAAAGATTACTATCTTCATTATAAAAGGCTATACTCTTTGGCAATATGACATTACAATGTGAATTAAGAATGTGCTTAATGGCTTTCCTAAACAGCACTTATTCCTGAGTGAGAGTCAATGTGATTTCCCTTTTGTGATATGAGATGCCAACCTGAATTGCAGATTTGGTCTTCAGATTTGGTATCAGGTTTGAGCAAATTTGGGATGAAAAGCATTGCATATTTTAAAATTCCGAGATGTCACTTTTCATAGCAGATTAACAACAACAAACATCATGGCGCAGAGGAACGAGATTGCTGAACAGGAAAGAAGGTAAATGTTTAGGTCGAACAAGTGAGGGTAAGGTAGGTGATGTGACAGTATTCCTTCAGTACAAGAAAGTTTAGAGCATCAGTTAAGGAACACAAGTTTCAGATTCTAGAAGACCACAACTGAAATTGAAATTTAAAAAGTAAAAAAAAGTATAGAAACGAAATTATCAATGAAATGAGATGCACAGCACTTCAGAAATACACACTTACATCCTCACAGACAGAAGACAGAAAAGAAAACTTATATGTTTTAACACCAACTCTTTTATTCTCAGATGTATCATCATGTAGAAATGTGGTAATTTTTCCCCCTGGGATTCATGTAGATGAGATTTTAGTTTCCAGAATATTTACATAGAATATTCTTTAGTAATGTACTTTTTCTGAATCAAATCATTACATTGCAAGTGCTGTCTCATAGCATGAGATAATTCACTGATGTAAACATTCAATGTAGTTTTTTTATTCATTCTCAGCATACTTGATCTCAGTCTTAATTTCGAGTAATGTTTCTAGCATTTGATATCATCTTCACTATTCCAAACATGAATTCCATAAGTGTCCCTAAAATTCAAGCTGTGATTTCACTTAGCAAATTATGAAAATATCTCTGTTACCACTTGCAGACACACACATATGTACACACATACACACAAAGAAGTACTGTAAAAAATATATTTCATGTCAGTGAGTGCATGGAAGCCAAATGGATATTTTTAGCAGAGAGTGACCCTTCCTGCAATGCAGAACCCTTACTCTGATCTTTTCATAATAATCATAGGTTTTTCAGCTGATAACAGAAATGTAAGAATTTCTAAAGATTCAGGAACTTCTGATCAAACAATAATTTACCTTCAAAAATTACTGCGACTGAGGGTTGCATGTCTGTTCAACCTGGAATTCTTCTTTTTCTAATACCTCCAAGCCCAGTGCTCTTGCTAATAATCTTAAGATTCTTTGCCTTTCTTCGATCCAAACCTCTTGTTCCATATTGATCTACAAGACAGTATTTATTAACATGTTTGCATCTACGGCAGTGTGTCAGCAGAAATCTCTTTGTCACTAGAGGGCAGCCAGCATCTTCTGGAGAGCCAAGAGAGCTCATCACGGAAATCAAGTTCTGACAGTAGTCGCAGAGGACATGATTCTGGATCAGTGGGCTGTGTCTCAGCTGTACTAATTTTCAATAGAAGTAATTAGCAGCATTCCGGTATTTTATCTGGGGATCAAATTATGGTTGGCTGGCTCTTTCAAAGGCAGAATATGAAGACTTGTGAGTGTGGACTTACCAATGACTTTAAGAACCAAAATTTGGAGGTTAATGATGCTAGAGAGCCAAAAAGCTCTCCATTTTCAAGTGAAGGAAATTTCCGAGCAGGTTGGTGGAATGGGAGCATTAAATGTGGTCAGAATACTCCTCGAAGCCCAAACCCATCTTATGTCTCCTACATAATGGACAAATAGAGAATAGTGTGTTATGTTTCCTGCTGAGTGCCTTTTGCTGACCATAAGTGGGTATAAGATGTTGAATGAGGCAGAGAAGTGATAAAGGTTAGCTCTGAAAATCTCACACCCTCTCTGGTATCTGGTGTCAGGACAGAGGTTCTTCCCGCCCCTCGCCGGGGAACTGGTTGGCACCCAAATGAGTACACAGGCTTTCCTCTTGCCCAAAGCTTCACACTGACTGCAGTCAGCTCCTGCTGTTTGACCCTTACTACAAAAATCCTGCATAACTAGGAGAGGAGTCTCATGGCCTCCTTAATTCTTTTCAAACTGTACATTTCCTTCAGTATATCTGTACAAAACAACCCTCAGTTTTTCAGGGTCCTGATGTGAATATATAAATAAGGATTAAAAAAAGCTGCTTAGTTAGAAACCTATACTTACAGCTCTCTTGGTTTGCACTACTGACAAGTTTTTTTTTACATTACAATCATATTGCAGGGTATTAAATAGTTTTACTGCAATATGCTGTGCCAGGCTGCTCACACTCCATCCCAGATGCAGAAATATGTGCACGAACAACAGAGGACTTGACAAGATAAATAATGGTATATGCCTGCACATCAGAGACCAAAATTAAGTTTGTGTAACATCAGAATCGAGCTTGGCTAATCTGAAAATCTGCTTTAAACTCTCATTAAGATAAACTTCTGAAAATCTAAAATATACATCGCGTTTTTATACCCAGCAATAAGCAAGGCTTGAAATTTTTACGTCTTGTGAAATAAGGACTAAATATATTTAAAATTAGTAAAGCAGGCTGAAGTGAAAGGAGAAAGTCAGCATATCATATGCACATACTCATATATGTAAGTAAAGTCCTTGCAAAGAGGATGATCCCACGTGTTTTTATTTTTTCATGAAGACACCTAATGGAGTATATCATACTGAAAAGGAACACATGCGAAAGTGGTTGGGCTAGGATAGAGTGGGATGCAACAATTTCAGATAAATATTTGGGTTTGTACTCTTGTGAGTGAGATAAGTCAGGACCTAATCAGCTTTTCATCTGGGTGGAAATGGGGAGGGAGAGGTGGTTTTGCACCCTGCTCACATTCTGCGTTTCTTGCCCTTGATACGCAGTCTGGCTGGAGACGGAGCCATAACCAGCGTTCAGGCACCTCTGCAATGCTCTAGAGTAGTGGAAGCATAAGGGTCTCAATAGTAGAAACAAGAAGAGTTTTCCTTGTGTAGGAAAATACAAGCGCTATCAAGACCTTGACTCTGCAGTTTGAGTTCCAAGCCTCCCCTCCAGAAGCAGCCCTGGCTGCAAAGGGAAGCCTTTGCCTCCCCTCTGTGTCTTCCAGAGCAGCCAGGAGGAACACACAAGTTTCCTTTGGGCATTTTTGTGATAACTTCATATCTCCCCAGCTCTGCACAAACAACTTCCTCCTGGGAATCGGGTGGCAGGAAAGAAGTCGCAGGACTGGAGCAGAACACAGACATGCAGACTCTTTCACTTTTAGAAGGGACAGAGTTCTTCCCTTCCACCCAAGCAGAGCTCCTTTATGCCAAACCCTGACACTAATTCCTGACACTCTTCAAAGTCCTGGAGAAGAGTAGAAGAATACTTCTGTGCCAATAACCAGTAATTCAAAGGAAGAGTTATTTCAATTGCTTCGAGAATGCTGCAGGAGTGAAGGGTAAAGTCCTACTGCCTTAAAAGAAAAGCACAAAGAAAGCACTTGATAAATAATTTAACTGACAAGAATGTGAAAGAAATTTTCATATATTTGTCTGTAGTGCTATGAAGTGGGGTCCAGCATTGAAAGGTTCCTGATTAGGGAAAAATATTTTTTTTTTGGGAGCAAGAGGAAAAGGTTTCACAATAAGCTTTCCCATTGCAGGAAAACAGCAGTTAATACAGAATATAAAAGCATGAAAAAGCATGTTTGAGGTTTTTATTTTTTAACGTGAATCAAGTCTCATATGTAATGATAAAAAGTAGGGTTAGGAAGTTATCGCATTTTCTATCCCACTGTCAATAAAAAATTGAGATTTTTATTGTATCTATAATAAGGAAATGTGAGCAATTAACAGCAATTTCTGTATGAAATCTTTACTTCTTTTTTTGATTTGTTTTTTACTTTAGTGCTATCTAGATTAAAAGAAAAACAAATATTTCAAGTAGTTATGTCCAGATGCTTCATAACATTTCATTGTCTTCCAATGTGCGTAAAAAACAGATTTCAAAGTGAAGTAACAACGAATGTGTGTTTTATTACATCACCATAATGACTTCTTAGTTTATATTTAATCTTTCTACTCAACCGATAAAGTAATTCAAACAAAGAAAAACCCTTCAATATGAGCCTCTCTTGGTTTCAAAATCATGTGACCCTCTAGACTGGCACCAAAATATGAATTAGAGGCTTATGATAAATTAAAAAATCAATGAAGTACATTTTAAATTCATTTCATAAAATTTAATTTACACATGTATTAGAGATGGGCATAGGCTTTCCAAAAACGCTTTGGGCAGCTGAAAAACACAATACATTCCTGCTTGCCTGTTATGTAAATGAACACTCCTATTTATTTTCACTAATTGCAGACTAGATGCAGCTGTCTACATTTTCATCTTTTTCCTGTGCCAGAGACATTATCAAATTATTAGTGAATGCCTTCCTCTCTTGATGGAGACAGAAAAAGAATAAAAATACTATAAGTTACATGAATATTTGTGCTAAATATTTGTAAGCTGGTTCGTTGTGGGACTTAGTGTGTAACAATTGTTGCCCATGAAAATGCTGATCTTACTTTAGGGTGAGAAGCTTTGGGGATTGACATAAGATTTTAAGTTAAAGCATGTATGGACATTGACTCAAGATCTTTGGGGTTTTGTTTAGTTCCAAATGGTAAAATTGTTTTTCTTTTAATTTGACCAGGAACTGAATTGAACTTAATTTGGAAATAAGGTTTGGCTTTTTTCTTTTTTCTTTTTAACTTATATTCAATTATACTTACACACAAATATGTTTAGAGGCACTATCAGTACAACTACAATAGGAATTCAGACTCCTGAGACAGAATAAACACAATTTCACATACAGAAAACAGCATGATGCTGGCTTAGCTCAGTGGTCTTGAAGTGTATCCTAATGCAATGTTTGAGTTTGGGTCAGTTATAAGAAAAAATGTTGTTGTTAATATATGCCTGATAAAAACCAACACTGCTCTTGGTAGTCAAAGAATAAGAGGTTTTAATTAACAAAAACATCTTTAAAATATGCCTGTTCTATGAACTTCATATTCTTATATTAACTTTAAAAGAAATTTTGAGAGATAAGATCTTTGTCAAGTGAGATGTTGTACTTGCTCTCACATACTACAAATAGCTATACAGCCAAATAAACATCACATTGCATTATCATATAGATTTCTTCTGTTTTTCAAGTGGTCAGCGTTTTGTGGTAGCATTAATAGTTATTACGGATTTAAATGGGCACTCTGTGTCTGTAACTGATCGACAAGATCAATAATTTTAAGATCAAATACTAACAGCAGTCTGTTTTTTTCTTTAATCACTGTCTTTTTGTTTTATACCCATGCCTACAGCAAGATCCTGTTTTCTGTATGTAGCCTGAGCTTCCTGCTGCGTGCTGTCGAAAGAATGAGAAGACAAGATGGAGAATCAATTTAAGAAAAAAGCTTTAGTTGACAAAGCTTTGCTGTAGATCAATGGAGTCTAGCTAGTTAAAATATCTTTGGGAGCAGGGATTTTACAGTCATGAGCTTGGACATAATCAGTTTGGCTTTCCCTATTCCATTCATATAGTATTTTGCCAGACAAAAAAAAAAAAACAAGTATGCAAATACCAGACAGTTGAATGCCTTTTGCCTTTGTTTTGGAACAATAAAAGCAGATTTAAAATATATTTCCTTGATATACGGAAAATCTAGGCCTTTATTAAACTCGTTCTTTTAAAAGTGACAGTATTTACTTAAGAGTGATTTTCGTTACAGCAGAGCAGGCAACAGTTTACCCACAGAGAGATGGAATAGCATCCAATTCACAACCTGGTACTTAGGGGACTTTTTTTCATTGACTCGTTTAGCCTTTTATCACTTGTTTGTTCAAACAGGTTTCATAGCAAACACAGGACATGTACAAACTGATATAAAGCACAGGTCTTCCCCAGCAGATTTATCCTTATATCTGACATTTATTTAATTGGGTTTCAATAAATTTGCACACAAGCAGTAATTAGTTGCTCCAAAATTCCTAATGAATTAGATGGAAAATATTATGTAACTTTTTTGCTTAAATACACATTTAGGATGATTTAGAAACAATCCAATCACTTTCATGTATGCTGTTAAATCATTCAAGACAACACTCTTAGGCACATGGTGTGGTTTCTGGGGAAGTCCTACCCAGGGCTAAGTGTGGGTCCCTTCCAATTCAGCATACGCTGTAATTCTGTGATTAATCATTGAAAAAAAATCACAAAACATTTCAGCTCTATCATCTAAACAAGAAATGTGTGCTTAAATTACTTAGAAACAAATCAACCCCGCGGCTGGTTTGAAAAATGAGTGGTTTGGTACAGTGCTTACTGAACTTTTGTGTAAGTATATAGTAGACTCCAAGCCCATTACACTGAAAATGTCTTAGATGCTTAGGAATTATATCAGGTTTAAGATATTGTCTATACATCTTATCTGTGGAGAACTTTGTGATTCAAAGTGTGACATATTCAAAAAGGGAGTAAGAGAAATGAATTTTAAGAAATCAGAAAAGAAAATAAAATACATATTGTATGCATAAAAACATTGCTAAATTCTGGAAAGATTTCCAGAAGTAACTGGTAATTTAAAGACTGTTCATTGTGGGGTAGAAAAGAAGAGATAGTTTAAATAGGGTCTAATTCACAGGAAGATGAGGCTGCTCTTCTTCTGAAAATCAATCTCTTAGCAGGCATTTTTTCAAAGTTGGGTCTCTAAAATTGCTAATCCCTTCCACAAGCTTGTCTAGCAGTTAGCATTAATCACTGCAGTCTGTATCCCACTGGTCTCTGAGTCTGCTACAGAGTTTGCTGTATCTGTGGGAATTTTGTCTTTTGAACGAAAAAGGATGCTGTGGGCTCCTAAATAGTGGGTTTCTGGCATAATGTGTTAATTCAAACTCCATTCTGTTTCTGTAAATATGAGGGCATTGGTAGTTAAAAGGCCTCTGCATTTAAAGTGAGCATCTGTAATTCCACTGAAAAGGCAATTAAAATTTTAGGAGGATGTCAAAACAGGGGAAGTATAAATATTTATATAGAAAATGTTTTCCCTATTTCCACAAGTTATTTCACTTCAGTAATGTTAATATGTAAAATTGAACTACCGTGATTGAATGGGCCAGAATACGCCCACATGTGCATGCACAGATCTGTATATATGGGTGCTAAAGCAGTTGCAGGTTATTTTTAACATTTTTATGTCCTTAGAGTAATCATGACTCACCTGGAGTTCTCTGTACCTACTTTGACTCAAACCTATATGGCTCAGAGCAAACTAAAACAGAGGCAGTCTGTGGTGCCCGACCCCCTCTTACTGATCACGTCCTGCCCTCCCCATGGGCTCTCCCTCCTTCCCTTGCCCCTAGTCCTGGCCACTCCTCGAGTTCTCCCTATTGGTTCCTGTATCCCAACACCGCCCATGTACCGCCCCTGTGCCCTGAAACCATTTGCCCATGTGCTCTCCCCGCCCCCCTGGTACCCGGGTAAACTGAGGCTCCAGGTCATGTGGCACTCTCTTTCTCTCTCTCTCCTCTCTCTGCCCCTGGGAGCAGCCTGCCAACAGCTCCTCTCCTCTGCCTTTGGGGGCCAGCCCGTGTGCTGGCCCCAGGCTTTGGGGAGGCAGCATGGAATAAAGACCTTTGCAGTGCCATGAGGAGAGCCTTCTCACCTCCTTTGCCATCACTGAAGTTGCAGGCTGGCAGCTGGAGCAGCGGTGCGGGGCGTCCGAGATGGACTGCAGGAGGGCAGAGAATCCCTGCCTTGTCCCAAGAAGCCCCCGCTGCGCTCCCAGGGAAAGCTGCAGCAGCTAAGCAGCACCCAGCACTGCAACAGCAGTGAGATGTCATGCAAACACAGTGTGCTGGCACCCAGGAGTGCCTGCAACTCTATCACTTTATATTGGCAAATTATCAAACCATTCTCTGCCTTCCTGCATCAGCTTCACTTGGATCAACCAGCCAAGTTAATTGTTACCAACCACCTTGGAGAAACATGTGTTACATCCAAGAAAAAAAATTACGTGTACACAATATGATTTTTTTTTTTTAATGCGGGACATAGAAGAAAAGGAATCAAGCCCACTTGGACTAGGTTTTATTATCGAAAACCCAACAGTGATTCTGCCTCTAGGTGGCCTCACTCATTTTAATACTGAATGCAAATATGACCATGAGGGAAACATCTGGGTTTCCTCCTTATATAGGAAGGTCTCGCTGATCGCACATTTACAGAATGACACATGTATAAAACAGGTATTATGAGGAATATTTCTCTTATGACATGAAACTTAACAGTGAAAAGAAGTGCACACAAAAATATCATGAATCTCTTGGTGTTTTGGTCTTCACACTGTCAAAAGGTTTTCTACAGAACTAGAGATTCATTAAAAATAGAGTCACTAGTAATTTCTTTGACAAAGAGACTCTCCTGCATAAATTAGTGATGCACTCTTGTATGCTTTAAGCCTGTCCTCCAGGGACACTAGAAGAAGCCTGCAAGCCACACAGCATAGAAGTAAGAGTAAAGGTGCAAACTATATCCCCCATTCACCTTAATGATGTGTTAACTTCTAACTCTAGTTGGGACCATTAAAATGCTGGATTCTTTACGTGGAGCTGCGGAAGAACTACCTTAACCCCTGCATTGCCTTGGCATGAGATCACTTAGTGTGCTTGTTCATTACACAGCTTACGTGATTATTATCATTATTATTACTGTATAATTTATATAAGTAAAGCCTTGAGTGAAAAAGAGAGCTATGAGTTAAACAAGCTGTCTTCTTCCAGATAGCAGTTTTAATAAATTGCAAAGGAACTTTCTGAGGCATCGAGGGGTAGTGTTCTGATAAAGCAGTGAATTGGGAATTTTAGATGCTTTGCTTGCTGGTGGATATAAACCTCTGCATATGACCTTGGGAAGGTCACCTGCTCCCTCCTTACCCTCATTTGAGACTATGCTCATAACAAAAAGAATCAGAATAATAAGTACTCCACCACAATTTACAAGGGTGTTGTGGGGAAAAATGAGGCTCTAAGTAGCTGATGAATGCTGCAGAAAAGACCATAGATAAGAGAAATCACTAAAATGTAAACATTTAAGTAATTTTAAGGTGCAATTGGTAAAAGAATATAAAAGTCTTTAAAAGTAGAGAGGTGAAATAATCTGAATTACATAAATTGAGTTTGTATATTTGTGGGTTAAACATGAAATACTCTCTTATGCACAAGTGTTCCCTGGATCAAGGCCATAAGGATCTATACAAATGCAAGATAAATTCTTCAGTAGCACAGACGAGAAAATATCAGATGATGACCTCTCCTCACGACCTTAAACCAAGAAAATCCATTGAGTCTTGAACAGCATAATGAAACAAAAATTCAAAGCAACTTTTGTATAATTCCAGTCAGAAAACATCATTAAGATTTAGACAAATAATTTTAAAGAATTGATGTTTCTCCCCTCTAGCAATCTCCTTCAGCCCCCAGTTCAAGTGTAAATCCGTGTAATCCTTGTGAGTAGAGATTGTTAGATTAAAATTGGGAATGCACCCCTCCAAACCAGGGTTATGAACAAAGCACACCCCACATGTATTATATATCCCCTAACTAAGAATGAGTGCATACTTGGGGAGCAGCAATTAGCTCAGTTGGTTATAGACTTGTGCTGATAACACCAGGGTTGTGAGTTTGATCCCTGTACGGGCCATTCGCCTGAAGTTGGGCTTAATGATCCTGGAGGGTCCCACCAACTCAGAATATTTTGTGAAACCTGTGAAATACGTAAAAGAGAGTGGGGAAACTTAGGGGTAAATGCTGGAGAATTCTGCATGTGAGGGTTAAAAAAAAAGGGTTATAGGTTTGATGTCTTAAGCAGTTAATGTGGTGGATATCTAACTCTGAAGGTCTATTTGCAAACATAGATTTCAAAGGAAGGAAGATATCTTGGTCTGATTCATCTTCTAGAAGCAATAACATCAGCTACCTGTATGTCTAAACGATGTCCTCCATTACCTAAACTTTGGTTTAGTCTGACTTTATGGTCTTCTGAGTGGCTTGGACACCTCATTTAGCTGCCTCCTTTCAATTTCATCTATAAGGACTCGATTCTCTCCGGGCATGTTATAATTGAGGTTTGATACTCAGCTTAGGTGTGAAAATCCCATGAACGAGAGCAATTCCCATACGAATTTTGGTCTACCTATGTGTGCAAGTATGAACAGTTCAGTTGTTTCTTATTCTGATAAATAAAGTCATCACAAGGTAAGGGTACTCTCCTTATAAGTTCCCATCATCAATTAGAAAAAAAAATTTGGGATTTTTTCTTTGAATCTGGTCTTCCTTCCCTTCTTAGGTCTAATGGGCTACACAGAGATTATTTCTAACCTGTTTTACTTACAGTATGTCTCTTTACTCTGTGTTTTCTTTGAACTTCCTATGTTCTTCTGCATAAAAGTAAAATTTTTCATTCATCTTTATGATTGTCTAGCCAGGACATGGGTTGAAATCCTCAAAAAAATTTTTCAGGCTGCACAGTTGGAGGAAACTTCCTTTGCAGCACATATTGATTATGACTTTATTATATCAGGGATCTACTGAAATTTTCTACTGTGTTCTCATACTTTTCACAGCCTGGCTTATTTGTCCTCTTTTAGGTAATAGTCACTCTTGGGCTGGCCCCCATTAATGTCACACAGGACTAATTCCATCAAGTAAAAAAAAAAATTGGACATTTAATTACTGGTATAAATAAAACTGGGATCAGTTCCTCAAGTTTCACTATTCATTGAGCACCTAATTATTTCCCACAAAGCTGTTGTGATTTCAAGAGGGGGATGCAAAAGTCATCTTTGTCATCTGGAAGATTTTGAATCAAACCTTATTCACCTGAACAACCTTACACACATTCGCAAATACGATTAGTCCTCCTTCCAGCTACTCACATCTTGGCAGGGCATGAATACTAAACTGTGATGGCAGAGGTTTCATTTTGTCGGATATATCTGTTCCTTTTAACTTTGTCCTGCTTGATGTGTTCTTTAGTACAGGTGTTTTTCTTGGGCTCACTGAAAAATGGCATTTTCATTATTACTTACTAATCATGGCTGAGTATCCTATCGCACTTCAGCAGCAAAGTTTAAGTCTGAAAGTACTTAAATCGTAACAACCCACCAACTTCCAATGAGAAAATAATGAAATTAAACTGTTTACTGATTTTGAAGGGTCTGGTGTAAGACCATCATGAAAGTTTCCAGGGTAAGCAACCATTCTTAGTTGGAGTGGCATTCATGCTGTATTTGCTGTATTTGATTATATGGCCAAATATAAACCCCTCTTTAGAGGCAGCATGAGTGGTTGAGGTTGGTATTTTATGTCTTGGGGTGCTGTCAAGGAAGAGGAATCCTGTGGAAGGCAAGAAGTGCAACTTGGTCTATCTCCTTGTTACTGATTTCTTCTGGATGTATTTAAATACTTGAAAGCCTTTTGAAGAGATTTTGGCTAAGTAAAAAAAAAAAAGGAAAGTTATTGTTTTGCTTTACTCACTCCTCAGTATGAGGACAATGCTCAGCTCTGCTTTGTAATTAATTTTATGATGGCTGTGATTTTAATACAGGGATTTTAACACAAAGATTGTAACCCTTTTTGATGAGAAGCTATCTTTTTCTTGAGCAAAAATACCAAATCAAAATCACTTCAAAGAGAACCTTCCACCAAGAGTGAAAAGTCCTGAACCTGAAGCAATTCCTCTGATTTTACTGCAGTTTTTAAAGCTCTTTTCTCTTTTATATCACACGATTGTGCTTCAGGAAAAGATAGGCTACATTTCAATGCTAATGAGACAACATTTTATTTAACTACAAACTAATTAGCTGTACAAGAAAAATACAAACAAAGGATTAAATAATCTCAAATCTTGAAAGAAGTTGTCAGAATATTCAGGTGTAACTTAATATTAATCTAGAAATTTAAGACAAAATACTCCTCTTGTTCACATATGAATTTTCCTTGGTTACGATCTTAAACCTTTCTTTTTCACAAGAATAACACCATTTAATTCAGAGGTACACTGTGTGCAAGTGAGAGCAGAATTAAGCCTCCAAGCTGTCTTGCTTTCTGGAATTACATCTCAGGGTTTTTAAAACTGCTTTTCTCAAAAGTCTGTAAACAGTATCTTTCAGTAAATAAAAGCTCATGTGCCCTTGCCTTCCAGTTATTGCTTCAGGTGTCTAGACAGCTCCTTGGAGGCTTTTGCTGCTCTGTCTAATGCAATTCAGTTTAAATCAGGAGAGTAATAGCAGCAAACACGCTACGGAAATAGATCTCATAACCGCGGCGTGATCAGCTGAACGTACACCCAAGTGTGCCATTGCTCAGTGGGACAGGTCTCGTGAGGAATATCCCTTCGGTGTGAGCAAAGGTGACCGCAGGTGAGAGCGGTGTACCAAATATCTGTTGATTAACAAATGTGTGCAATATTTGTAAAACATGCTTGTGCAATAGACTTGGGCAGATACTGATTTAATGTCAAGTTATTTTCATTTACAGCAGTGAAGCAAACTGACTCTGGACATTTTTTTTACTTCAAAGTTATTTTTAAAATGTTCTTATTAGTTCTTTCAAAAATGTCGTAATATACTATAACATTTTTGCAGATTTTTTACTGGAAACCTTTTTCTGACAGAGATTTTATATCATTGTTAACTAATAATTTCCATAAAAAATTATGAGAAAAGACCACTTTTATATGAGAAAAAGAAATCCCCTAGTTCTGATAAGATTCATAGTATATCCACAGATAGAAGAAAGTTTACATGTGAGTGTTTGCATTTCAAGAAAAACACGGCTTGTAAATAGGGAGGCACAAATTTACGGACATTAAAAACATTTTTTTCTTCAGTAAAAAGATTGGGAAAAAAAAATAAAAAAAACCTTTTGGGACGTTCATCAGTTTCAATGTGATAACAGGTATATCCCTAGTGACTGTTTCAGAAAAACCCATCCAGGATATTTGCACTTCCCATGGGCAGGCAGTTTCCCACTGTAAACAGCATGAATCCTTCCACCGACTTCAGTGGGAGCTGACAAAGGGTTTTACTCATGGTAAGAGATAAACTTTTCAAGGTCTTGAAAACACAAAGGTCTGCTTTTCTGCACCCTTATAGACCACCAGGCTAACTGAGAATGTTTCCTAAAAGCTAACCTCTGCTGTTTGATTTAGTTTCCTGTGGCTCACATCACCTCATTACCACTGGCTGTTTGATTTAAAAATAAGCAGGACTGGCAGGTTCTGGCTAGTGACAATTTTGTCAGACTTGAATTTACTTCCCTTTCCTCTTAGAACAGAGGAGCCACTTTTCTTTCTGATGGCTGCCTATAGATGTTTACCAGGCTGATTTCATTTTCTTCTGCTACAAAAGGAAAAATGAGTATGACCTTCCAGCAGACAAAGGTGAAGCTTCTGGGGTTTTTTCTTCTTTCATTTTATACAGAGATGCTACTGATCTGGGAGAAATTCCCTGTATGTATATAAAACAAAAAATAATTTTGAAAAGAGTAGAAAATGTCAAAAGGGAAATAACTGCTATATTCAAAATAGCAGCTTTCAGGAATGCAGAGACTTAGTTATTTACTGGCAGAAGCCCTCAGTTCCAGCCAGTCATTTAATGCTGTGTATCAATCCTTCATAAAGGAACCCCAGATAATGAAATATTTCTAGAAAGTGATTCTACTTGCAAACTCTAGGTGTCTCAGGTTTTTTTCTTTTGGGTTTTTATTGTTTTGTTTTTGTTTAAATTTTTTTTTTTTGTATACACCTTCTGTTTGATCTTTTAAGGGCTAGCTCTTTTGTCTCAGGATAGCTACTTAAGACCAAACTTTTGTTTCACTTCTAAGAATAATTAATTATTAATCCTTATTGTGTTTTTCTGAATTATATTATAAATGAGCCTCAGATGATATTTCTGAAAGGAACTGCTCTTCATACATATCTTCCAAACAAAATCTAATACAGAAATTGGTCTCTAAAAGTTAGTTGGGGATTAAAAAGACAAAAGTATACAACTGTAAACTGCAAAATAAAAGTAAAAATATTAAATCAATAATTTTATTTCAATAAAACTGGGATGAGATACTCTGAAAAAATACAACTATATAGTTCTCTCCATGAGATTGCTGCACTGATCTCTGAAAGGATGCCAGTGACAGAGGTTTTTTGGTTTTTTATTTTTTAATCGTAGAGAGTCAGACACAGATTTGAAATTGGAAGCTGTTCCACATGAAACTAATATTTGATTATTTTCTACATGTAAGAGACTAATATTTGATTATTCTCCACAGATCCACAGATCTCCAGGCCCCAGATTTTTGAGAACCTGTGCCCCATAGCTGGAGGATATGAATGACTGAAGGAAAGCCACGACATAAAAAGATATTAGTATGTTTGGAGACAAGTTAAGCACTAGAGATACTTCACTGGAGTGATTTTACAGTGAAGGAAATGGCAAGTAGAAATTGAAACTAGAAGTTTGTCCTACAGTTATGGAAGTGCATGTCTGTGTACTGTTTTGCTTTTAAAATACATTTTTGTTCTCCATATATACAACTTTTTTCCACAAATAATATACTTGTTGAAAAATTGCACAATGACTACAATGTTAAGTATTACTACATACTCGACAACTATTTCAACAGAAAAAAAAATAATTAAAAAAATTCTAATCCTTTTTGATTGCCTAGAAACCAAGAGAAATGCTAATGAAAAGATTATGAGAAGAATCCAAAACTGTAATGGTTTTGGATTAAAATGCTCAGATTTCTATTTGCTTAAAGCTCATCTCTCCTCTTCAAATAATAAACTTTACTTTAAAAAAGTATTTTCTTTCTTCTATTTAATAACAACAGTACTATTTATGCAAAATATTTAATTTCTAAGCAGTATATTTTGGTCATTGATCAGAACAAGATCAATTTAATTTAGACGAAACTAACTGCCTTCAAGGTACCCAAACCAAGTCAGGAGGGAAATAAAAGAACTTATGTAGTTAATCATCAGTAATTTCTTCCTTTCTTTATGTTGGCTGAGGATGTGTTCAGAGGGTTTCAGTCCTGGTTTGTAAAATGACTGAACCAAACCAAAGAAAGCAATGCGTGCTGGGTCTGTTATGGCCTGATTTCATAGACAGTTCCCCTGGGAGGGCATCCTTCCAAACCTAGAGCCACTAACACTATGTTCAGCTACTCCCAGTACTAGAAACACCTTCAAAAATCTTCCTTGCTGTGATCATCTTTGGGCTGAGCTAAAAAGCATATTAAACCAAAACAAAGGAGGTGTTACCCAGACACCTTCACATTGTTTTTCCTCTCTTTAGCTTGGTCAGGCAGCACCAGCCTCAATGGCTGGTGGTTTCCTGAGGCTGTCCAGAGATTGCCTTCAAAATTTTAATTGATTTTTAGAGTGAAAAAGTTTTTTCACACCTCAGATTTAATGACATACGACACAGCTCAGATAAGCTCATGTCAACACTGCCATCTGATTTTAAGATTGAAGCTAGTGCTGTATATTAAATGAGAAGATGAAGGGAGAGCCCAGTGTGAAACCACCTCTAGGCGGAAGCCTGGCCATGATGCTGAACCAAGCAGAAGTGTTTGCAGTCATCTGCAGATGGAACAGTACACCAGGAGATAGCTGCTTTCACAGTAAATTCATCTCTTCAGGGCACAGATATGTCTGACCTACTAATTGCTACCTGGATTTTCAAATGATGACAAAACCAGGAATGTGGCAAGAGGCGTCAGCACTGGAACTCAGTATTTGGATCAACACATCTCAAAGTTAGAGGTAACTAGCAAGATTATAAAGTAAACATTTTGTACCTCACATTCTGACTTCTAAAAACCAGTTTTGCGTTGTTAAATCTTCAGAAAAAAATCCTTATTTGAAGATAACAGAAACTGGAGAATAAACCCCTTCCTTTTTTATCCATTTGTAGTGGATAGTTTGCCAATAAATCAAAAGAAAAAAAAGATGAAATTAAAGAATAAAATATCTGCAATTTCTAATCTGAATTATTGTGGCATTAGATTTCCACCACTAGTTCTGTCTTCACTCTTCTAACTCAAAAGAGCTTGTTTCACGCTGGAAAGGACATACACATATGCTGCAATCAAATCAGCCTTCAAACTTGATTTTGATAAACTAAACAGACCTGGCATTTACTCAAAGATTTGAATAATTTCTGTGACTTTTTTGTTCTTCGCGTTCTCCAGATTTTAAACATCCTATCGAGGAGTTAAGCTTGCATGCCTTCCTGTGTCAGACCAGCTACATGGATAAAAACCACCTTCCTGTTTTCATGCTCCTGTTTAATCATGGGCAGTATTGACTGATTTTGTCACAGCACTGCTTTGGAATTTCGTGTTAATTCTTTTTAAGACGTATGCTTTCCAGAACACGCTGTGTTTTTCATCCTTTGTTCTTGCTGAATAGGTTTTTCATGACCTTAAACTACAGTTTTTCTACATTGCCCAGGTCATCAAGTAATCCTGGTCCCTGTTAACTACTCTCTTAATTATTTACCCCCGTGGCCTTTCTAAGTTTGCTCAGTAGTGACTCAGAAATGACCTCTCCAGACAGATTAAGCATTAATAACTTTCCTTCTGAGACACCAATCAAGTCCTCATTTGTGCGATGTGGTGTACATTTGTGTGTGTGAGGGAATATAGGGCTCACCCTGGGCAGGTCTGTGAGTGCCATCCTTCCACAATTCCAGCTGTCTTTCATCGGCCAAACTGGTATCTGCACACCCCTGGGCAGGGCATGGCAGGGCTGGCAGGGCTGCAGGTGGCATCTTCTCCTTGCACACAGGAGCAGCACCCCTGGGCCCACAGCCACCAGTGAGCAGGTCACTGGTAAATTTTCATCCCGTTTGGTTGGCTGGTTTTGTTTGTTTTTGTTGTTTTGTTTGTTTGTTGTTTTATTTTGTTTTGTTTGCTTCCCTGCAGGTTTTTTTCCAACTATAGTCTGGTATTTATGAAATTTGATCACCTTCTGAAACTGTGTGAAAATGTCAGCCTATCGATTAGTCATGGGCTGTTGATTGTGAGGATTCAGTCAAAGGCTCGGTGTTCATCAGTGGTGTGGCCAGGCTTCCGAGTCAAATAACATTTTTACTTTTCCCTGATTGATTAATTGACCTTTTAAAAACTTCTTAAGGCTTCTTTCCAAAACAAAATTTTGCACATGAGAGATAGAGAAGTTTCTTTCTTCTGTCTTGTCTGCTGAAGAGAGGGGCTGTGAAATAAACTGCCAGGGCACATCCCAGGTAAATGTGAGGAAGAGCTCAGAAAGGAAGGAGTGGTTAAGAGGATCATAAATCAAAATTTTGTAGAAAATAACTTGCTTTGGCAAGAAAACAGACAATGTTATTCAGTATTTACGTTATCCCAGCCACATTTAAGAAAAAAAATAAGATAAAGACATTTTTCATTGAACTGACTCAGAACAGATCCTCAGGCATTTTGTCATTGTCTTTCAGGTCCCTTTTTTTTGGTCTTTTCCCCCTTTCTGACGTGATGTTTCAACTTAACTGCAGAAGACAGTAGAAATCTTACGGAATTTATTATAGAATTTATTCACAGAGACATTTTGTACTGTATCAGAAACTATTTTTTTTTTTAACTCTTCTACCTAGCCATGCGCTAGGAATGAGGATGCACCCTCTGGACAACGTCTCACGCGCGTGAAAGACATGTAAATATAAGATTTCTGAGAAAAACACTTCATTTTGCAGTCACATTTCATTAGGCCACTTGGGTAAATACAATTCATTATCAAAGGCAATTAAAGAATTGGTCAGTACGTACCAAAAGTGTCTCTCCTTTCTCTATATGTTCCTTTCACATACCCAATGTATTGTCTTAAAAGGATCTGCATGACTTGCTCACTGGCCTTAGGCTAGAATTTCAGGTGTTAGCATATTGAAAAGTCATTAATATCCTGGGGCCCTCTGCCTGATGTATTGCCTCTTCTCCCACGCCACCCGGCCTCAGTGATAGTCAGAAAAGGCACTCGGGAATAATCGCTCATAATAAAGCAGAGATGGCTGACGAGCCTTGCCCTGTCCAGAGTAATGTCTCGAGCTCCTATAAAAGACAGTCTCCCTTGGCTCAAAATAGTCTGCTTTGGGTCCCTCTGTGCATACTGCTACTGGAGTGTGTGGGGACATGTAAATCCCACAGCAGTGATAGGAGACAAATGTAGCGAGGAATTTAAATGCAAGTTGGCTTAGTCCTTTCGTTGAAGACATACTTAATGTGGCTGATAAGAAGGCTTGTGGGTATATTTTATTATTTAAATCTACATAAATAGCAAAGCAATTTATAATAATGCATTACAAATCCCCGGAGTTCCCACCTAAATTCTAGCTATCACGGTTCTTCCCATTTTCTAAGTGCCTGGGGAAAAGTGAGTCTTGCCCTATCAGTAATCTGATGACAGGGAAGTAGCATCACTGATTCTGACAACAGAAGCAGATTATCCTGTGAGAAACCTGAATTATCATATCTTTAAAATGTGAGACCAAGTTTTCACCAACTTAATTCATTAGCTGGTGTAAGTGCTTAGGAAGATAATTTGTTTGGACCTTTCCTCTGCGTTGTTTACATTGTGCTGTTGGCTCTTCCTGTGGAAATGACTGTATGCATTGATCACGAGATCCTGAGAAACTAACACGGGATCCAGCGTACTAAAAATGCTGTAAATACGGTATTCAACAAATACTGATTCTGTGACATCTCAGGAAATATTTTTCCTTACTGCATAAAGGCTTTCTAGTCATATTTCCATGATCATATCCTTCTAATTTCAGAGGACTAAATACGAATCAGTAGGTTGATATGTATCTATTTATGGGAGCCTTTCAGTGCTACAAGAACATTGTTAATCACTCAGCTTTGTTCAGTGGTAATACAAGATCCTACAGAAAGTCTGTAGAAGTATTCTAACTTAAAAGCAGTTGTAAATGCCACAGAAGTCAAGTCAGAGATGGTTTATGGCACTAATGTTTATAGTTTACAATGCTGCAGTGAATTCCTCAGAAGAATAAGTTAAAATTGTCAGTTTCTATATTGCCCTGCTATTTTTCAAGATTTTCTGGTCAAGAGGAGTTATCTGTGTCTTTGAGAAATCTTTGAAAAAGCTGTCCTGACTAATCATTTCTCAGTGGAGATAGCACTGGAGTTTCTGTGTATGGATATGGAAAACAATTAATTTTCAGTGTGCTCAAAATAATTTTTCAAATTGTTATCACCGACCAAAACAAAAAAACTTTATTAAACTTCTTCACTGATAGAAAAGGAGGTGGAAAGACTGATAATTCGATTTCTTAGAGATTTCTTCTAACAGAAGGAATGTGCAGAATCCAGGTGTGCTTTCCAAACGACTCAGTGGAAGATAATGTAGATAGGTGGTACTTAAAAGAGTTGTGCAGTTGCTTAAGTTGTGCTCTGGAATGAAACTTGGTGTCCTTAAGCCTTAGGACTAGGAGAGAGACTTTTTCTGACTGAAGATGAGACCAGGAGAAGGGAAAACTTACCTTAATATTCGTGTTCAACATGTGAAAAACTGAAATCCAGAGCTGATTTCTATATCCTGTATCCTCATGGAAATGTGTTTTCCAGACCCACAGGTAAATTGCTGCTGTTATTTGAGATATCTGCTAGAGGATGAATTCATCAAGACAAATGGATTGTTATGTTTTTAGAGGTGTTTAATTCTCTGTATAAAAGACCATCTGTTTTCTGATAAATATTCTTGCTCATATTTTTGGGCAGGTTATTTAATTTAGTCTTTTAAGCTTTGCTTCTTTTTTTTTTAATAAACACATTTCAATAAATATAATAAAAATAATCACAATATGTGGAAGTGAAAAGAAACTTATGCATCCTTTTTTCTTTTCTTTTTCCCTTTTTTTTTTTTTTTTTTAAGTTTTGAGTTGCTTAGCTCTTCAGGTTTTTGGTTGGTTTATCCCCAGGCTTTGTGGTGAGAAAGGAACGATTCTATGTATTTTCCAGAGAAGTCTATAAGCTTGCTCCCCATGGTTATGTCTGCCTGTCCAGGACTGTAACTTTGAAATAGACATGAAGATCTTGCTTAGTAAGGATTTTTGTTTATGACCTTCTTAAGCAATATTAAAGAAACAACAACAACAACAACAACAGCAACAAAAAAACCAAAAACAAAAAAACCAAACCACAACCAAAATGCTGAGCAATTTATGAAATTAACTTCTTTCTAGTTAAGATTGCAACAGAATCATAGGCCCCGCCGAGGGGTGCCAATAGGAACCACAAGATGCAAGTAGCGAAATTCTTGCAGTATCTATCTCACTAATTCCCATTAGTTGATAGAATTGGATTGGTGGATTACATTCAAGCAGCTTGCTAACAAAATCTGTCATTTGTACGTGTGTTGATTATGACTGAATAAAACATTCCTTTTTTTTTTTCCTTTAAGAAGCAGAATTCACAGGTAAATCAAACTTCTGGAATGGCTGTAATATTTTTGATTTCAAATTTGACAATTGGAGAATGTCCTCTAATATCCTCTTTAAAATGAACATTTCAAAAAACAATAATAATCCAAGAGAACATTTGCAAAAAGTAAACTCAAAAGGAGGAAACACAGCCAACACCAGTTCTCTGGGAGAATATTGTCGGTACTTGTCAAACAAACAAAGAAACTTACTATCATTACCACTATTATGACAAACATTTATGGAACTTTTCTGAGGCCAATTTCTTCCAGGCCAGTTTCTGCAATTTATCCTGCCAAAATATGGAAAACTTCTGAAAAAAAGCATGAAGAAATTCTGTTTCTTTTTCTTTGACACCACATTCTGCACAAATTTAAAACACATTAAATTTTACTTATTTTCTTTATTTCGATAGAAGGAATGTGTTAGATAAGGTGGTTATTGGTTTTAACTGCTCTGCATATTTTATGCATGACAACAACCATGAGTTTACGTGAGAGCTCTCTTTTTCTGAAGAAAGTTTAGTGTTGTGTCTGTGTGTTCATGTGTGTGAGAGGGAGGAAGAGAGATTTTGATTACATGCTGTAACCTAACATCAGATATGCAACCAGAATAAACTGTTATATGTTCACAGATATGTGATTGAAAAATCTGTCTTACTCTAGAGGCAGATTTTCTGAGAGCACAAAGAAGGTGGTGTACTTAGACTTTGCTTCCCACTTTCCTCCATCTCCTAGCATTGCAGCTGTGCTGTAAAATGCTTCTGCATATCATGAAGTAATTGTTTCATTTTTCTTAAAACCCTCTCAAAGTCCTCCTCCTAAAATGTTATTCCAATGCCATGGTAGTGCTATAAAACTGTAGGCACATGAGTTATGTTAGACATTATGAGATAATTAATAGAGGTGTTGGTACCTGTTTTAGGACACAGCAGCTTGAGTTCACAGTGCTCACAGACATCAGCACCTCCAAGGAGATCCAGATATGCCCTTGCATCTAAATCATATAAACTCAGTCCTATCTAAGCTATTTAGGATAATTCTAATTTTAATGTAGTGAAACTGTTTTATCTCTGGTTCTTATAGTTTGCTTTGCATATAGCCCTGAACCTCCAAGAAAAACTTCAGAGACCAGTGATTGCTGTTCCTTTTAGGTCAAAAACACTCAAGAGTCTTCATCTCCAAGTACAAGTGTTAAAGAGAAGTTTATTCTAAACCCCAGGAGACTATTGAATAGCACTGAACACAAGAAGAAAAAGAACAAGAGAAATAGTACAGCATTTATAGTTTACTGAAGTTAAGATGTTCTCTGGAACAAAAGTAATCTCTCAAAGTAGCAGGTTAACCTTAATGGCCTTAAAATAGTCAGATTACATCACAATAAGTCTGGTATGACGATTCTTTCCATGGTGCAGGTCTTCAGAAAAGTTGCTTGTGAACCTGAGTTTTGCCCTAGCTCACAACCCTTGAGCGTTCCTGACTTCCTTTATTCTTACGCTGAATAACACTGGGCAACTGGGACTAATTAATTTGAGCTCTAATAAAGAACAGCTCAATTGAATCCGTCATAAGTTAAATACATGGCACTCTATTCTTTTTGTGGGATCATCATCTATGGAGAACACCACGTCTCAGCTCTGTGTCTTGCCTTGAAAATAAGGCCTGCGTTTTAGTACTCAGGCACGGGCCCAGAGAGAGCTGGTTCTTCCCTGTTCCCGTGACAGCGAAAGCGTGTTGCTTGCTCCTATCAGTGCAATTATGCCAGCAGAGTGTAGAGCACACATTTTTTTGAAGTTAAAGAAGTTTACAATGTGATTCTTAAATCACAGTAAGTTGGCTAATTTTTGGTATATATTGAAAACACCTTGTTTTATGAATAGAAACCAAATTGCATGGCATGTGACAATTAGGATTCGTGGCCCATTGAGTAAAATACCAACTAAATCATCCTTTAGTGCAGGAGCTAGCCAGAGAAAACACAACTGGCTAGAGAGAGGATGTCATAAATGTATAAGAAATGAAGTATGCAATCTCAGAATATGAAAAATGAGTATAAGTGAAAACCACAAGTAATTTTTCATATTTCAAGAAGCCAGGTATTTCCTTTTGATGAATTATAAGGTACTGAAAAGATTGACATTAGATTCCTTGGATAATTTCTGTGCTTATTAATGTAGCACTTGGTTTATACTTGAAAAATATGGATTTTTCTGAGTTCTACTAATAAAAAAGTAAGACTAACTTTGAATTTTCTTTATTATACTAAGGGAAACAATAAAATAGCTTTTTCTAAAAACTAATAGCTACTATTTTTTTCATTCATATAATACACATTTTTACTTCAAACGAAAGGAAACTAATTTTTCCTCTCATATTCAAAGATACATTCCACTGTGTACAGTGGATACATTCCACGGTTTTTCCGAGAATTAACTCCTCTAAATCAAGCAGTTAACATCAGTAGAGACTGAGAATATTTCCTGTGGGGGGTTATGTCCTCATTCTTGGCAGAACTTTTGCACAAAAAAACCGTTGAGGGTTTTGTTTTAAAAGAACCTACGTTATAAATTTCCACAGATCCTTTAAGACCCTTGTTTAACAAGTATTTTGATAATGTCAGAGTAACTGACTGTACTATTCATTCAGAGAAATCAACACTGCTGTTATTAAAGAGAGGGTTTAAGTACAGCGTAGAACTACAAAATTGGCTCAGGTTTCAGCCGCTGAGGAGGGAGTGCCAAACCAGAGATGTGCTGAAGGAAACCAGAGGGCAGCTGCACTGGATAATAAGGTGCATTAAGATAGGAAGTTAGAAGTAAAGAAAAAGGTTAAGTCATGTAAATAGCTGAGGTGACAACTGAAAGTTAGTCTGATGAGCAGCTCTGGTCACAACCAATCAGTTCAGACACTCTGAGGAGCACCAGTCTAACTCAGATGATCACAGTAGAAATCTGCCTCTTATGGAGCCAAATGTTTTACAATTAGGCAATTTAACAACTTGGTAGTCTTCCCAAATCTGCCATTGGCTTATACTATGACTTACTAACCTAGTAAGACATTTCAATGAGCTAAACAATTAAGTTGGGACCTAAACTGCAATTTTAATGTGGTGAAAGGGAACTGTAATCCTATGACTGTGAAACTTCAATCTTAATAGCTCTAATATGGATGTAATAGCTCTGTTCTTCTTTTTTCAAGTTGCAGAAGCAGAAAATTGAAAGAACAGAAGTGTGTTTTCTTTGGAAAGAACTCATATTGGCATTTATAAATCCGTAATATCAGATTTAGTCTCTATCCTTAGTTTGGCAAGGCTCAACAGAGTAGATTAGCCCCAGGAAAATGAAAGGTTTAAACTATAATTAATGCATTAAAATTACCTAAAATTAGTCATTGACACACAAGTATGTTTTATAATTCGGTTTGTATATCCATACAAATTAAAGTACACATTTGTTCAGAATGTCTGTATAAAAAGCTAGACACAGCTCGTGTTCCATTTCATCCTTAAAAAAAGACATGTACAGAATTAAATGATGAATAATTTTGTGCTGCTCTCTGTGCACAGACAGCACATATACTCACTTTCAGATAAGGAAAACCACACTCTGTGTGCAATGCTGAGAGCATAGAGGCAGCTAAATCTAATAAAACAGTAGTAATGGGGGACTTCAACTGTCAGCATATAAACTGGTCATATGTCATATTGGGACAAGATTTAGGAAGCAATTTCTTGACATTTTAAGCAATTGTTTCTTGGAACAGCTTGTTCTAGAGCCCACAAGGGGAGAGGTTATGGCCCCAAGTAACACACAGAGAGTTATTTCAAGAGTCATAACTGAGCCACTAAATAATAGCGCCTGAAACGCAACTACATTCAGATCCTTGTGGGAGGGACTGTGCAATAACATGATGCTGAACTTCAGAAAAGAGAAAGTATTGAGTATGGGGAAATGGAAATCACTACAGAAAACCCTGCCAAAACCAGAACCTACATGCCCCTAAAACAAAAGGCAAGCTAGAAAATTGCAGCCTCGGAATCTGCAACATGGCAATGACTTACCCACCTTGCCTTGAGGGTCTGTCAACATACATGGAAGGCCTTAAGCAAAACTGCAAGTGGGAAGGCTAGGTACTATTGGAGTGAAAGCCTCCTCTGTTGCTGCGGTATCAGAGGTTATATTTCTTGAGTGTTGACATAGCTATGTCCATTTTTAATTATGGCATCAGATTATTCATAGATCTCTGTTCAAAATGTGAAACCACTACTCATTTATTATTAATAATACATGTTGACCTGTGCAGGTTTACAGAGCATACATTCCATTCTATTTTTCTCGTTAATAAAAAGTGGGCTTTTTGGCTGCCCTCATGACAGTTTAACTAAGTTTTTGAAAAAATTGTAAAGTTTTGTTATTTACTTCTGTGGGACTAGACTTAGAAGAGCGCAAGATATTTGCAGAGCCTAATGCAAAATATATGTAAGGATTTTACTTCAATCCAGTTCTTGCAACCAAAGAACACTCTAACTCATATATTAAAGATGTTTTTATGAAGTCTAGCATTACATCTGGACATCTTTTTACCAGTGACTCTATCTAAAAATAAGAAAAGAGTGGGAGGATGAGGTACATGTGATGTGTATTGGGAGTTATGATTTGTTACTTTTTGATGAAAATAAGACTGCTTGTTTTATGATGGCTAATGCATATCATGTGTTTCTAGTTTTCCATCTCCATCACACTTTTCAACCATTTTATGAGAAAACGGAACATGAGTAGAATAACAAATACAAAAAATCAACAGAATTCTCTTTTTCTTTTTAGATTTTTTCCTAACGATTCCCATGACCCACATTTTCTGTCTTACATTTATGCTGTATTATTCACTGGTTTCTAGTTGCTTACATCTTCCCTTAGGAGCTTGCAGCCTGGCACCTTCATTTCACTTTCCACTTAAAGGTTTGGTATCCAAATGCTGGTATTGGTCATTTTATCTTTTTTTTTTTTTATTTTCTCCTATTCTTTCTCTAACCTATGGCATATCTAATGAATGTACACTTGAATGAATGAAGTGATTCTGCATCATAAAAGAAGCCACTTCAAAAATAATGCTTTTATGGCTTTCTTGCTGAGCGTTTTCTTTTGTGATCTCTGTTGTCAACTAAAGAAGCATGTTAACCACATTGGTACTGCTAAATTCCTACAGTAACTAACAGGTTACAGACCTTATCCACTTGATATGACAAATGATTGGTTACTTGCTAGCAGCTGAGAGCTCAAAAATATTTCCATCAGAATGATTCTCCTCTTCACAGCTGCTCAAACACGAAACAAAACGAACTTATAAAATGAGATTGTGAGTATACAGCCAAAAAGTCAGCTCATTACTCTGCTGATACTAATGAAAGTTGTCTCCTGAATTTCATCATAATCTAGCTAAGCTGTACCGTACTACTTGGTAATGTCTACAGTATGTGCTGTATGAAAAGGAAAAAATATATAACACATCAAATGGTAGAAAGAGGCAAAGAAAACCATCTATCTGTGTCTCAAGGTACAGATTCCTTGACCTCTTGAACACTTCATAACTAGTGGTAGGTCGTGTTTATCTACTGGGAATGCTGGAAAACTGCCTCGGCTCCTGTACTAATATTTCCTCCACAGGCTGAGAGGACAGCCAATCTCTGAGCAAGAAAAGATTACATCAAGTAAGAAGGTTTAATCCTAAATCGAGGTCCCTTTAAGGAACATATTTTCAAACTAATTATTTTTTCCTGGGTCAGAAAAAGTAGAAGACCTCCTGCTGTCTGGACATGAAAAAGTACTACAAATATGACTCAGAGCGAACAAAAATATATTCTTTATATACACATATAGTCAAAAGTATGATTTTCACATTCATAAATACTGAATTAATGGCACATCAGATTACCTGTATGTCATATGTTTACAGCTATAAAACACCCTGAAATTGGCCTATTTTTCATTTTTATTTGCTACATTTTCTTTAAATTACATACAAGGAAATTGGTTGCAATTTTAGTATTGCAAACCCACAGTGTTTGACTGCACGCATATTTTTTTCCATATTGCAGTCAGCACGTACGTCATTTAATAAATCAAGTGTATCTATTAGGCTAAAGGTTTAAACATTTGTTTCATGAAGGATCATTAAATATACAGATCAGGCTTGCATGTGCAGATCCAGAACATGTAAAATTAGCTAATACATGTTAAAAAAAGGGTAATGCAAATGCACAGAGTACCTTGTATAAATAAACCACTTCAATTCTAGGCAAGGAAAATCATACAAGGATGTTCTCTGAAAAAACAATGAGCGTGCAGGCAACCACAGAAGACCTTTGAACAACTCAGTTGGATTTTTTACATGTAGACTACATGGATAACATTTTTCAGGATCATAACTTCAGATACACAAGAGCTGAACCCACTGGAGCTAATTGAAGTCCCTTTCTTCTAACTACCTCTACAGAAGCAGTATGGTAAGTATTTAAGGCTAAATGAATGACCGCTTTAAGTCAATAGCAGTTGTCTTGTGTAAAAGTGAAGCATATTCTCAACTTTGTAAAAACTGTACAACACAAGTGAGACTTACATTGCTGCCCGCAGATAAAGTGTCCATGGTTCGTAAAACAACTAAACGTCAAATATTTATGTTTTAAAACTTTACTAGATGGCTTTAGGAAAGCATAGCAGAGGATCAGGAGGCCCGATAGGTGAAAGACCAGTATCTATATCCTGCCACTCCTATTTCCTTCCTGCTACTAGTGGAGTTCAGCCTCATTTATTATGATTCCTATTTTTTCAGTTACATTTGAAAATATCCATTGTTGTCATGAGAGATCTTAACAGCAGGTGATGCTGAAGTTGGAACAAGGCTGACTCTTGCCTATGCCCATTGGAATTTACTTTCTTGCTAAATCAGTATTGTAGTCTAGGATTCCCATAGTCTGCTGTAATAAGTTCAGGTGACACTTAAGTAACCAAACAAGTATCTCATTCTCAGGTCTCACATCATCTCTCAGTAATGATGACATACATAAAAAAAAATGTGTCTTGTATTGTTAGAAATCATTAATTTTGTGCAAATTACGTAAATCCAAAAGTTTTAGCTTTGCTGAGGAACCCTGCTCATTGTCAAAATTATATTGAACACTGGAGTTTGCTATTAACCACCTGGTATCAGTAACTCACCGTTAGGAAGAGTACTTACACTAGCTCTTACCAAGAGCAACCAGCGGTATCACCATTGAGAGATTAGGAACTGGTAGATTAAAGTTTCTGAACCTTAAACAATTTGTATTATAATTCTATTCTCAACATCTGAGGTGCTACTTAGTAGTGATTACACTGAAAAATCAGTGTCAGACTGAGCACCCAACTGACTGTACAGCTGTCAGAGCAATGCTGGGAGAGTAAGTTAAAGTATTACTCAAACACTGCACTAAAGACAGCCATATAAATCTTCCTAAAAATACAGCAGTATTGTTTTCAGAGCAAGTCTGGACAGTGTGCAGTAATAACATGTGAAAATACCCACAGAACAGTGGACAATATGGAAAAATAATGTGCTTTCCCTAAACATTTATCCAATAGACTGATGAAAGAGAGGCCTATGGAAATAAACCAGTGTGTGACAGGGTAATTAAAGACTGTATCATAGTACAAACATACTGGGGACATAAATAAGGGTTAAACAGCTGGCCTTAATTCTGCTGCATAATCATTTAGGAATGAGATTTTGAAATCAACATGTTTTCAACATATTGAAATGTATATTCCAAAATGCTGCAGATACAAATACAGCGGTAATGACTAATAACACATGAAATTTTTAAAGCATAAGACAGGTCTCTTTGTGTGTCAAAGCAGGATCAATTCTATCTGTGTCACTCCTGGCATATATTTGTCTAACAGTTTCTTAAAGGCTTTCAGCGATGGGCATTCCTCCCCAGGCAATCTAATATAACATTTCCCTCACTAACCTCACTGTTCAAAACTTCTTCCTAATATATAACTTGAATCATCTTTCATGCAATGTAAACTCCTTATTTCTTTTTCTATCCATCACAAACATGGACAACAGCTTGTTCTCTGCCTCTTTGCAGCAGATTTCTATGTATCTGGAGACTGTTATCTTGTCACCCTCAGTCTTTTCCTCCTTAGGCTGAGCAATACAGTTTGTTAACTATGTTCTCCAAGGTCATGTTTTATAAACATCCAAAACTTCTTGTTATAATCCTCTGACAAGCTATAGTTGGTCCCCATTTTTATGAAGTATGGTACATAAAGCTGAATTTAATATTCTAGCTACAGACCACAGACTGAAAAGTACTGCTCTAGCCAAGAAGAACAAGGAGTTACTTCACATGAAGCATTTAATAAAGTATGTCCATACGAGATTAACTACCATATAATAATTGCTAATCTGGCAGATAGTTTTGCGGGGGGGTTAAGTCTCAAATTAAAGATTTTTTTTTTTCTGAATCTGTGTTTGCTTAATTGCCATATTACATAGTTATAGAGTGAAACACATCACCAGTGATATATTATTCACTTTAGCCACTTCCTTTAGGTTGTTCAAGAATGGCAGCTACAGTGAATAGACTTATAGTTGTGCTAAAAAGCTTTTGGCTATTGAGCCATGTTAGCTGTCATCTCAAGTGAATCCTTTCAATCAACATAATAAAATATGCTACCAGAATCCTGAATGATTAATTCACTGTAATCTATCAAACCTGAAGGAACTATTAGGATGGAAAAATAATGGATTCTTTTTATTATTGTTACCAGAGTCACAGCTGTTTAAAGAAGAATGGAGAAACAACAGGGCAAGTTGCATGCTGCACTACATGAATGTACACTGTTTGAAGATTATTCCTTCAGGGTTAACTACAGGTTGACTCAGGTGAGAAGGAATTTGGCATTAGGAAAATAGAGGCAGTATCTATTTGTAAAAGTAAATCTGTGTACAGAATTTCAGGCAAATTCAGAACATATAGTTTCTGAAGCAAAGGAGCTCTATACATGTTACAGTACATTGGATAGGACCAGCCTTGTGTACTGAAAAATTACATGAAGCCTTCAATAAATATTTACTTTGCTGTTCAATAAAGATTAAATAACCCTTAGAAATTGCCGGTCACATGATTGAAACAAGATTCCCACCAAAGTAGCTAGTTCCCTTTCACAGAAAGGGTTTTAGTAAGCTTTGGTTTTTTTGGGTGCCTGGGATGAGTATTGGGGAGCACAGATGCAAAGAGACTCAGCATCACCAAATGAGAAAACATGTATCATCTTTCTTTGCATTTTCCAAGTAATATTTCTGTGACATGAGAGCAGCTGCATGTCCACATTGTCTTTATCCTGCCTATTCTTGCTCAGACCCTGAACTGAAGCACCCCTAGGTTGGCTTCCTTTGGCTGCACTGCTCCTGAGGTCAGAGTGCAGCACATCAATGATCATTTTCAGTCAGCTGTTTTGGCTGTTGCCTGTGTGGAGCTGAGGATGCCACAATTCCAATCATGCTGTCAGCTTTTTAGGCCAGAGGCTCTCCACAATTAATGTCAGCTGGTGGCTGGGTTGCATCCAATGCAGGGTATGTCTCACATCCATCATCTGTGCCTACTGCGCTGTCTATGAGTGCAAAACGTCAGGATCCCTCCAGTCTGCGTTCTGCCGGACACGGCCCCTGCCCATGCTGCCATTCCTCGGCAGACACAAGTTGTCTGGGGGAGAGAGCTGTGTCTTCAGCTTCACGGTCACACATCTCTGTGCCAAACTTCCTACGAGCTTCCGCAAACGTGGCTCTTACTACTCTGTCATAAAATGTTTTGCACATCTAACTTGTACAGGGGAAGAGGGACCGATAAGTCTCAGATGATAAGCTTGGATGGGAGATAATGTGATTCGTAGTCAATAGTGGTGGAGACAGCTTCACCTGCTTTCCTGCAGCACTGCTGCATCTGTACCGTACAACATGTCCTTAGGAATTTTTTACACAGTTCAAGCCTATGAAACTGAGGTACCCTGATAAATTTCTTGATAAATAATTCATCTGCTCATGTATTTTTTGCACATACCTGCAGTCAAGGGCTTTCATTCCTCCAAGAACACAATAAACTGAAAGACAACCACTTGATATCATCTGTAATCAGCTTCTTAAAAAAAAAATAGGGACAAAGGAAGCAACACTCTAGAGATATCAACATGTACTGAGCATGACATATGGTTTTGCTACTATTTTACTAGTTTTGTGTTTATTCCTCATTAAATGCACAATCTCTAAAATATGGTAAATTTATGAATTCACATTAAAAATCTGATTTATATCAGGAGTGCAATTTTTCATATAAATGCCTACTTTGTTTCCATTTTCTGAGATTTAAGTCATATCACTGAGTGGTCTTGGAGCTTATGAACTGGATGCCTTTCAAATGAAAAATAAACCAGAAGCAAAGTTCCAGGAGCAAACCCAATGCACTCTGGCTGCTAATAGGCATCCAGTTCACTGGAACTGCCAAGAATTACTATGAAATATCTCCCCTCCCCAAATGTAGACATCCACACCATCTGTTTTGTTCTATAGATCTACTATGATGCTTGAATATGTCTGACATAGATGGAGCCATTATGAATCATTCATCCCATTAATAGAAATAAGAGTTTTCTTAACTTACACTGCACAGTTTATACTTGTCTGTATGGATTTCACGCAGGCTCCCTGTGGCAAGACCACACGAAATTAGGAGACTCTTCTTTACCATATGACCAAGATGCATGGACTAGTGATTGGTTTAATTATTATATCTAGAGTGATTTTGAAAGAATTCGTGCATGATTATGTCTCACTCAGTAACATTAAAACAAAATAACGCAATGATACAATGCCAGGAAACACATTGATGAAAATGATGCCTCTCAAATGGGCACCTACAAAAGGTGATTAAGCAATCTATTGAAACAGATTGTGGTTGGACCTCAGTTTATGAAACATTTTCATTGGATGCACATAAAACTAACTTCACTATTTCCCATGGTTCTTAAATTATGTTTCTTCACTGGCATCAGTGAGTTGTGAAAGATGTTATAAATTATGAGGGAGGATATCTTGTGATTTATAATCCTGATCTCAGTTGCTAGACTGCTTGGTATCATTGTAACCTAAAATGATTCTTTACTAGTACTGGTCTTAGTCTTCATTACAACACAAAATCATAAACTGATAATAACAAAATTAACTGAAACATCAAGGCAGAATCAAAACATTGATGAGTTTAACAATTTCTCCAAGTTTCTGCAAAATAGGGCTCTTTAAAATAAATCTCTAAAATATATGGTGTACATCAGTACCCTGTAAAATGGACCCCATCAATCTTTGTGGGTACTGCCTGTTTCGGTTCAGAAGCATGAAGAGCTTCTACACAAGAAATCCAGTTGAGTTGGTCACATGCTGAGACAGTTATAAGGACAGATCCCAGATGAGGAAAACTCTACAAGACAGGAAGCCTGAAAAAATGATGCTGGATCCTTTTTTGAGGAAAAGCATTTGGGAACTGTGGAATCAATCAACTGAAATCACACTAGGAGCCAAGGTAAATGTATGCTGTTTTCCTTTGATTACAGGTTTTCACATCCTGAAAAGTAAAAAAAAAAAAAAAAAAAAAAAAAAAAAAAAAAAAAAAAATCATTATAGCAATTTATCAGAAATTGCAAAAAGATTTTGAGATACCAGGTTTAACAGTGTCCTGTCAGAGCCCCCAGAAATAAAAGGGGTTGCAATCTCTCCTTAAACAGAAATACACAGTCCTGGGAAAAGTCAGCTAGGTGACTGTTCTGTGATCTTTAGCTGAACATGTATAAATGTTAACACTGCCCTTTCTACTTCTGCAGACCTTCAAGTACAAGAGTTTTGCCCCTTTTGACCCATAAGAAGGAAGTGGTATGCAGAGTGCCAGATGCTCAGTAAGGGACTTTGTTGAGGCCCAGTCAATTAAAGGCTTTAAATGTCAAAAACAATATTTTTAAGCCAATCTACAAAACTAGTCAGCGAAAAGATTGGGCAAAATTACTAATGTCCAGTTGTGCAGAGTAAGTAAGCTAAGGTCCTTTAAAGGAACCTTTCATTCTACCTTTTTGATGTTAAAAAAAAACCCCAGAGCCTTTCTGCTGAAAACAAGAAAGTCAGTGTGCAGAGGCTGACTTTATTTTAGAGCATAAGTGAGGTTTTTAAAAGGTTTTTAAAAGGTTAATATTGCAGAAAAACAAACAGGGTATTTTCAGCAATATTTTCCAAGGAAGAATCTCATCTGAAAATGCTTTCTTCATTACTATGTCTGCTAAAGGAACTCACAAGGATTTTTCAAGTGCTTTAAATTTTCTGTTACTCACTTGCAAACTTTCTTTTCCTCTCTGAGCTTTTTCTGAATAAATCCTGGACTCACCAAGTTGGTGGCAAAACTCATCAGTATTTCGCTCCTCAATGTTCGTTGCAAGCTTTCCCAAACGACGAAGACGGGTGCTGGTGTTCAGAGAAGGAAATGTGCAAATTTCTGCACATCCTGTGAGAAACAGAATCAAGTAATTCGTCTTTCCCCTATTTTTGGCACATTTTGAAAGAGTTATTTTGTTTGACTTATTCTTCAATACTCATGCGAACTTCCAGCCATGGTATGATTTCCCTTCTTTGACAGTGAGCTACAGAAATGACATGCATAACATTCAGATCAGGACACCAAGTGACACTGCAAGTACTCTTACAGCTTTGACCTTCAACTCCTCTTCCACACTGGTTCACACATTACATTACCCATCAGGCAGCAAAAAGCACTTTGCTGACAAAAGCTGCTTTTCACTTACGCTCAAAGTGGTGAAAATATCCTAGGTAAAAGGACATTTTTTTCCCTTTCCTTTCCCTATTATGAATGCCAAAGAAAATTGAACAAAAAGGGGAACAATTTCTTTGGAAGTACCTAATTTTTGACACAGCTCTATTTTCTGCCTGATTTAATGGGAGGCAGGAAAGTGGCAAATTTAAGAGCAAACTTGAAAATAGTCATTACATCAGTTTGCTGACCAGTTAGTTCAGCAGTGAATGACCTAATTTGCTCCCTAAGACTCTCTCCTGTTGATATCACAAGAAAAGGTCTGCGTGTTAAAATGTGCATCTCATTACATTATACAGCACAGGCCTCCATAATGTGATGAGATATGACACGAAGTTTAAAAAAAAGTCTTTCTGTTGAGATCATATGTTCCAATATTTTAAAAGTCTGCAAACATAGGTGCCTCAGAAGTCACACTGTGGTCTTAGAAAGGCACTGACAGAAACTGTCCTCCTGATTCTGGCCTTAACTAACCCTCAGGTTTAGTTTTTAAAACATTCCTTGTTTAGCTCCTTGGCCAGATAAAAAGATAAGAAAACTCTCATTCAGAATGATTATTTCTATGCCAACAATGAAACAATCTGTATCTCTCCCACCACTGATCTAGAGCGGGCAGAGACCAACTGATCACAGATAAATAATAGTTAAAGGCATGGCCCTCTCCATCTCACAGCCTCATTGTTCCGGGCTGAGTTCTGACACTGGATATTCTGCTCTAGACTGAGGATAACTCAATTGAAATCAATGTTACTTAGACTTGCATGGGCAAAGTTAAGACTCACCCTGCATTTTCTGTTTTACTCAGTGGTTAAACTCCTATTGTCCTAGAGCTGATGGGGAGTTTCCTAAAAAGTAGCATGGAAAACTGTGCCAAGAAATTCCGTATTTCACCTTCTGAGAGAGTTTCCTAGATTCTCATGTAATTTCTTGTTTCCTCCTCCGTCAGGGGAATGAAGTAAGATTTAGCCTTCCAGCTCAGTGTACCACTACTTGTACCTACATTTTTTCAGAAGTTTTTCAGTGAAATAGAACATATTTGTTTAATTGAATGAGGCTGGGATGGGCTTGGATGGAGAGACAAAATCTGGCAGATTTCTGTGGAGAGCTGTGTGTGTGCGCATGTGTGTTTGTGTGAGTCTGAGGGATGGCAGGATGTCCAGGCAGAAAGGAGATTGCAAATATTTGACCAGCTGCCTCTCTGCACCCCATGTCTGCAGGGTTTGGCTGAACCCATCCACTGCATGCACACCAGGAGATGTTTTCCCCCAGACGCCCCTTCAGGAGAAAGCTTGGGGCAGGGTTACTGTGGGTCTTGCCTCTTCAGGCCACCCCACTTCCTTTCATCCTTTCTCACCCTTCAGGAGTCGTGAAACCCTGCCGTGAAAGGTCCCCTACCAATGGAGACCAGGAGGCAAAGGGTACTACCCCATCTGTTTTCTTTCAGTCAAACTGATTTAAAAATCTGATGTGTAAAGAGAGCTGAATATTCATCAGGCTGTTACTGTAGACCCAGCTCCTAAAGCCTGGACTCAGTACTTCCTCGGTCAGGGAGCTTTAACTCAGAAAAATATGATTAAAGACCTTCAGTCTTTGTATAAAAACCAAAATGACCCAAGGCAGCATTAGCAGGAGATGCACATTTGATCTCCCTCTTAGGTGTGTCCTCTGCTGCTGCGCCACCACACTCTGCCACAGGGAGTGTGGCCACAGGGAGCTGCCGGCAGAGACCAGCCTGGGGCGGGAGGCATCCACAGCTCCTGGACCTGATACCCACCCTTTGCTCCTGCCATCTGTGCTGCTGCACAGCAAACCACCCCACACAAACAGAAATGGCTGGAGGAGCAATAAGTTATGAGGACAAAGACAACTCCAGATTAAGAAAGTCCTGAAATATCTTGAGCTTATTAGCAGTCAGATTGCACTATGCTAGGACCTGGTGCTGGTTCAGGGGGAGCTTCAGAGAGCTGGAGGTGAAAGCAGATCAGTAGCTCACATTGTTATTTAGCACCAAATCCCTCAACAGAGTAATGGGCCAGGAGGAAATAGTTTGTAACACTGTAATAAATATGTTCCATAAAACAAAGCAGTTTACCAACCCACTTTCACCCTCTGAAGTCCTTGTAATTAAAAGAAGTTACCCCAGAATGAAGTGATCATCACCAGGGAGAGAGGAGAGCATCTGACAGAAGCTGTTTTAAATTCCTTTAAGTTATGTCACCATCTGAATTCTGCATATGCGAGTTTCATTGAAGGCAGAGTTTTTCAGTCATGATATTATTTTGTGTTTTGCCTATGAATGATGGTGAATCAGTTTTATGAGGCTGTCAAGTGACTTCAGGAACCTGGAGAAAAACCAAATAAAAAGAAAACCTAAGCAATCTCTCACTTCCCCGTGGTATGTACAGGAGTGACTTTTCCTTCCAGCTAGTTATGTGTTTATATTTTCTGTACTCCCTCTCTTTGAAAACAGACACTTCTTCGCTGAGATCCAAAAGTTCTGACTCCA
This sequence comes from Oreocharis arfaki, assembly GCA_013398015.1. Classification (NCBI taxonomy): domain Eukaryota; kingdom Metazoa; phylum Chordata; class Aves; order Passeriformes; family Paramythiidae; genus Oreocharis; species Oreocharis arfaki. Next base: position 1,799,381 of record VZRR01011210.1, on the reverse strand, counting down.
CTCAGTTTATGCCTCATTATATACTGGAGAAAGTCTAGTGTCTGTAGTCCCTGAGATACGCTGTGTGCTGTTTGTCTCTGGGAATGAAAGATGAGGCAGAGAGCCATAGATGAAATCCTGGACCCATTAGAGGCAAGAGGAGTTTTGCCATTGAGTTGTCTGGGGTCACAGTTTTGCCCTGAGTCTTTTATTTCCATCTTGTACTATGCCAGGCAGCTGTCGAAGCTGATGCCTAGTTGCTTCATTAGGCTGACATGATCAGATACAATTTCACCAAACCTAAACTGTTGGCATCTGCATGGAGTTTAGACCAGAGAAAAAATGCCAGTTTTGACACAAAATGTCAATGTTCACAATTTTATGAAAGCATGCAAGTGATTTCTAGTATAAATACACGTCGAGAATGCACCTAACAGTTTTGAAACCAGTTCAGTTTTGCAAAGTTTCAGTTTGATATAAAGAAAGCTGGGTGCGCAAATTGTGGACTCAGAAACCTTATTGCTTTCACAACAGCTCTTCACAGTGCAGCCACCATGAACTATCACTACATTGAATTTATACCAGAGCAGCATGGAGGTCTTAATCTTTCCTGGGAGCAAACACTAAGCGTGTACAAATAACAGGAAGCGTAATATCTGCACAGGTTTGGAAACAGTGAACATTATGTCAGCACACCTGTGCATCTTATTTGGACATAGAAATTAATTACCTGGAATTGACTGACAAAGCAAGTACAGCTTTCATCAGTATAATGTACTATTACAATACTGTTTAAGCTCAACATGTTTCAGAGTTTCCACGTACTTTGAAATTTTTACTGCAATATCACAGAAAACACACATTTGAGTGCAAATTGAAGTCTATGTCTTCCAAACACAAAATAGAGCTTGAAGTATGTATCTTTGTTTTAGAATTATGCACCTTCAGTGAGTATATCCTCAATCTAAAGAGTATTGTCCACTTCAGAGGATTTGGTTCTGTAAATGAATGATACCTTTGCGATAACAACTCCAACATGTAGAAATTATAAGAGCAAAAAAATCCCTACTACCTGAAGATTTAAACTAGGATTTTAGTTTAGCTTTTTAATCTACCTCCTGCTTTTCCATTCTGAACCAGCAAAATAAAATCAGACATTCCCCAGCATGGCTGACAGAACAGGCCTGAGAAAAGGCTGAATTTTGCAGGATGTATCACTACGGGAGTTTGTAATAAAGCTGCAAACTTCAGAAAAGGTGAGATGAAACTTTTCACAACATTGTCAGCCTCGATACAGCCACAGCACATGATCCTATGTTGGGCAAAGCTACTGACAGTGGTGGAGGAGGGTTTGGGCTGGAAAAGGTCTGTGGGGTTTGGGCATTCTGCCAACAAATCCGCATAATGCTGAGGCTAAAAGCCTGAATGTGTTCACATTTACCCTCATATTAAGCATGAGTAATTACCTTCCAATGAGTGGAGTTGCATGCATGTAAAGCTAATGCAACAGGGAAGACTCAGTCCGTATGATGGGAAAGGCTGCTCGTATAGAATAATAGCCCCCCACTGATCATTCCTGTATTTTTAGAACTGAACTTGGGCTGAACTTCTCTCAAGGTTACAACATTTTCTGGTAACTTATGTCCAGGCTTTCTGCATTTTTGGCTCCTGGCCTAGATAAGGACTTAAAGCACAAATAATCAGCTTAAGGGCTGTTTTCCACTTGAATCAGAGAGGAAGTAGGAGAATCTCACCAAGCCACTTTTTTTCAGATGACTTCCAGTCCTATTTGCAGATCTGAAGGGTCTTTCAGAAAACCCCGCAGCAGAGTCCAGCCTATTTTGCAACTTTCCCCACCACCTGCCACCTTTTCTCCAGCAGTCTCTCCAGGAGTACCTGGTGGGGCAGAGATCTGCCTGGTGGCTCTCTTGCTGTATGGGCCATGGGTCTGGCCTTGAGGAACGCCCTGCAGACATCCTGCACATCTGACATGACTTCAGTAAAATTCTCTGCTTGGCGTGCATCCTGTCACACATCGCTGAGATCTCAATCTGAGTTTCTTAGAGGAAATAAAAACCTATACTTGTGTACTGTTCTCAGCCAAATCCTAGCTACAAGGGCTTTAAATAATTGCCCACAGACTTCTAGACAGTCTTCTTTTTCTGTGCCCAGAGTTTTAAATTCTTTCCCCTATCTGCCTTCCCTTGCAATCTGCTTCTCTCCCAGTTTGAAAATTGTGTCCTATTTGTTTTAATTATTTTTTTAACTTTTATTTTTGTTGGTGGGAGAAGAGTTTCAGAGAACATGAATGAGATGCAGATTCTTACAGGAAGCCAGTCTAGGTAGTGCAGAAAGTCAAAGCAACGAAGATCAGTTGGGAGTCCTGAATGTGTGTCCCTGATCTTGGCCACAAAATCCTAAATTCTGGTCTGGGTCGCCTCTTCTGGTCTGTGCAACCTTTATATGTGTGGAAAGCTATTCAGTACTTTGGCCCTGCAGTTTTTCTTGGACAAGACCTCTTGATTTCTTGATTAAAGTTTACTCCATAACTTCAATTTTTCTTCTACCTGGCCTGCCTATATTTTCCTTTCAAGCCTGTTTTCTGATCACACTGCTGGCCCCAATGTCCAGAATGCTGCTGTGAGCTGAGGCAATGCAATTATCACTGCATGCTATTTCCAGGATATGTTCATTATCACTGTTTTGCACAGATCACGCTTCATGAGAACCATTTGATTTCAGAGTACTAACTAAGGCGTGATATAAGTGTCTCTCACTGAGGACAACTGCTGGGTGAATTCTTTTGCTGATTAATAAATTGACTTTCAGGAGGGGCACTGTTTTTCATTTCACTACCACTTTTTGCCCCCTCCTAAAACCTAAAGTTCAATTAGATCTTCTAAAAAAGACCTAAAACCTCGCCGTGATGCCTTAAGTTTTAAATTTTATAATTTAAAATCCTGTACTGTCTAGAGCATAACTCTGAAGTTTCTTGTAGTCTGTTAGCTGTTGCTCTCTTAGGCTGGATAGACATAACAAACCCTCTCCAGGCCTGCCCTCCAAGGACACACAGCATGTCCTAGGCCCAAAATGTAAACCAAATTTTGGGAAGGGAGGGTGAGCTTGGGGAAAATTACATCATTAACTGAAGCTTTAATTGGAGAATTGAACTTGATATGCAAATGGACCAAACCTATAAAAGTGTGAAGAACTTGTGACCTGGGGTCCATCTTGGGGTCCATGTTGGCAGTGGCCTCTGGCTCCCCAGGGTGTACCTTTGAAGGCCCTTCAAATAGATACCTACCTTTATTCTCTTACTCTTGTCTAGTCTCTGTTTTTTAAGTGGCCTGATAAGGCATCAGCCACTTTTCATTAAAAGCAATACCTCTTCTAGGAACTAGTCCATATTCAAAAAGAAAACATTAAAAGGCATTAAAACTTAAACACATGTATTCAGGAAAAGTAAATTTAGTCTAAAATGCATAATGGGATTTCTCCCCTCCACTTCACTGCATCCTGAAAAATTGTTTTTACAACTTAGTCCAGAAATGTTGTTTTTTTCAGTAGTTGGGTTTAATATGTTGATTCATCAGAGAGGGTTTCTTTTGTTTGTTTGTTTGAAGTTGTCCTAAAATTGCATCCTTTTACTTGAATTTGTCTCACCAAAATACCTCTAATAGTTATAAACTGCTAAGATATATCCAGTGGTATAACACATTTGCTTAAACATGCAAAATGATAAGTTAGATTCACAGAAAATCTATATTTTTTATCTTTGTATAGCTCCTTTTTTTTGGTATAGTTTCTCTAGGCAGCATAAGTGTCAGGAATACCACAAGTGTCAGGAGTAACATGTTCTTAGATGCTTGTCTCCAACTTCCCTTGAAAGCAGCACTTCACAAAATTATGTTGACTGGCATTTTTTAGAATAATTGCAATACCTGGGTGTAGCAATGTTGTCCACAGTAGAAATTCTGTAGCTGGCACTCCATTATTAGCATTTTGATTGCACCAAATTTATCTTTAGATGAAAAGTAAACATCATTATCCTCACTGGAATGCAGTATACTTACTTTGCTCCATAATTACAAGTCTGATCATTACCATTGCCTTTCTTCAATGACCCAGGAGTAGCAGAATATGGAGGTAGGATTAAAGTAATGTGTGATTGATGATGGCTGCTTTCATTACTTTATGTGGTATAAGTGAGCACCTAACAGATGGATTTCATCACTATGTAACATATAAATTCCAGTATATGATAAATTTCTGTACCTCCAGTGTGCTGCAATATTCTTTACAAAAATAATGTATTATTTTAGTGAGAACTTTCATTAAATTACAGTTTATGCATTTGATTATACAGAAGAGCATTTTCATCTTACATTAATTATTTTTTTATTATTATGCAGTAATTTTTTTTAATGTCAAAAGATAACCTAGCAAATAATTTTCAGTTAAAAATGCAAGGCTAGAGAGGATATTAAGCTTTTCATGTTTTGTGGCTCAGAGATGGCGGTTTAGCCTGAGAGTTTTCCAAGAAATTTTACTATTAATTGTTATGCGCAAGTAGACCTTTCTCTTTTGCCTAACTATGAAGGACAGATCTTGACCTCTGCTCTGGGAAGACCAGATTAAGTGGACAGCTGAGGATTCTCCAAAATGAAACAGCTTTTATAACCCAAGGCTGCTCCTAAGAGCTGTTCTGGCATAAATATCTGCAGTCAACTCTGTAAACAGGGATCGAAGTTCTTTAGTAGAAGCAAAGCAGACTCTGTGTTCTGCAATGTTTCCAGACTGAGTATAGATTAAAAAATGCATTAAGTACATTGTAAAAATTGTTAAAACAGCATATTTACTGATTTGCCAAGGTCTGGTCCTTAGCAATGTCATTTAATACTCTCTTAGTTTTTTCCTTTAAAAAGCTTTCAATGGATATAAAAAGGATCATTCATGAACTGCCTTTTGAAGTATAACTCAAAAAAAATTGTGGTCAGCATATTTTTAAAATTTCCTGTATTCATGGCTCTGTACAACATGAAGTTTTTACACAAGTGAATCCCTGCCCTTTTTAAAGACATGAGCTTGGTTTTCCTTTCTTCTCTCATACAAACCCAAAGTCCTACAAACTCTGTTCATTGTATAATCTTCTGCAGCCTGAAGTGACAGGATCAATATATTCACTCCCCATTAGAGTAGGTCTTTAAGTTCAAGCTGTAGAAATATGCACACTTACTGTCCTAGGATTTTCTTAGGTGTATCCAAGTACATTAAAAAGGATTTTTAATATAAAGAACTTATTTTCCTTATTTTAGCAACTTCAAAACAATCTTCAGAGTATTGTAATGAAAAACACAAGACCGCAGCATAAAAAAAATCTTAAAAACATAAAACCACTTGTATTTTGGCCAAGCAAATTTCTATATTAGGGCACACAGAGCAGAAGTTCCAATTCTTTACCGATTGATAGGGTGCCACATATCTAACGTAACTGGATTTTCATTAGGTTTCTAAGCAAAATATTTTATGCATTTTTTTTAAATGAACCAAAGTTCACAGTTAAGAAAATTTTGCTGCTATTTCTGCATGCTTTAGAAAGCAGTGATATAATCCAGCATAGCGTCCGAGTCCCCTCTGAGCTTCATCAGAAAAGACAACCTGAAGTGCTTACATGTTTCCTTAACACTATTTCTTTTACAGGTCTTCTCTTATGAGAAATTCTACACAGAAACCTTCCATAGATTTAAGATACTTTTAACACACTAAAAAAAATTCATGCACACATTTTATTCCTCCAGAAAATGAATCTATAAGTTGTTGCTGACTTTAGCTGACCTTCATGCAAGTGTTTCATGATCAGTATGGAATGTGGGACGTCTATGTCTGTAAAATGTTTTGTTTGAAAATATAGTCCAATAACATTGATTTATGGTGATGTCTACTCTCCAAACCCTTATGGATACTGCATTCAGAATGAATGAAATAGTGACAGTTCATCAGTCTGTGTGGGGTGAGCAGTCTTGAAGCATGAATCACACTTGTACACGTCTAAGTTATCTAAGTTATTATTAAAGTTCAAAACTACAGTTTATATTTCAGAATTTTGTTGTAAATACATGATTTATTACTGGCTTCAGCATTTGTGTCTTCTGCATGTGTGTTCAATATTGTAAAAAAGTACAGAATAGTTTAAGAGAAGTTTCATGCTCAACAAATAGATTTTAAAAAGAAGCAAAAATTGGGGATTTAATTGTTTGTAGTTACATGCGTTTTAAAAAACACTCACAGACTACAATATCCTGATTTGCACTTTAAAAAAACCCCCAAGATATTAACATTGAAAACTGACAAATATGGGAGTTGAAATTGAGATTTATGTCATGGCAGGTTCATTATTTACTTCTCTGCGGATGCATGTCTCTGGTAATTGCATTGAATTTTTTTTTTTTCAGAAGAGAAACCATAAGATACATCGCTCTAAGTTCCCCTGGCTTTCACAGCAGGCAGGCAGCAACAGGGTGAAATCCTAATAACTGATGAATAGCTCTCCACTATATGTCCCAAGAGAACAAACTGAAAAAACCCACTAGTGTTACACTGCTGTCTGAAGGCCATTTAAAAGCCGCTTGTTAGTTGAGCTGAGCAATAGGAAAGCTTGCAGCTAAACTATTTTGCTAGCAGGTGTTCCCACTGCACTGCTAAAATCCTGAGTGGTTTAACATAACATAACAAAATGAGGTGATACAAAAGGACTGTTTTTTCAGGAATTATACACTAGATAGGAATTTTACAAATACACCACTATAATAGTAGCAGTGTTTTATTTGTGGAAGGTATATGAGGATGAGATTCAAAATGTATTCTGCAAACAAACTATAATCAAATCCAATCTCACAAAGCCTTGCACACATGGCTAATCTCGCTGAGTCCGCATCATGAAATCAATCAAAAAATATAAAGTTAAAACATTCCTTTTCAGTCTTCCAGTCCAAATTTAGAAAAATAACATTCATATTTGGTTCTACCCAGATATACACTCTAATTTTCAAGAATCCATCAATGTCTGCTCATAAGTTTTTTCTAGATGGGTGTATTATAGAACTAGAAATGGGTAGAATCAACACAGGCTACCCAAGGCCATATTGTGTTCTGCCCCATCTGAGAAGACAAGTACATGCCACGAATAATCACTTGTTAGACTTTAGATCAAATCTTTCTGTCTTTCCATGTAGCCTGTGCCCTATTTTCAATCCGGTCTATAAAAAATGCCAGCAGGCAGAAACTACAGACCAGACAGGAGTTCCCTGTCTATGAGAGCAAATTATAGTTCCCCTCTGCAATGTCATTTCAGTTTCATTCTTTGAAATACATTATAGGTGACTCTGGATTGATGTTGGATAGAATATCATTATATGATAAAATAAGGCCTCCAAAGATATTATATGTCATTTAGTATGAAATTCTTACTCAGTCTTCAAAAGAGCTCCTCTTTTTCAGACTCCAGGCTACAGTGCCAATAGAATTTTTAATGGGCAACTCATTGAAAATCCCAGTCATCTGGTATAACATGAGAACAGTACAGAGTGTGAAGTGCACCACCAGAAACCAATACTAGAAACTTAGCTTCTTACTTTACTAATAGTGGAATACAAATCCCTAATAAACTTTGTCTTTGCAAGCAATTTTTATCGTGTTTTGGATCTTTGGACTGGGGCTGTTTTGACGTTGCTTTCTTGGGAATGACCTTCTTGGCTTAGAAGACATAGAATGCCATACAAAAAATAAGCATAATTTATCACAGAGGACATTCTTTTCTTCCAAACTTCCTCTTCCTCACATGGAATCTATTAAGGCTTCATTTAAGATCCTTGAGTGCATAGGACATACTCTCCTGTTTTCTTTGTATTTATCTTTGACCCTATCACAGGTGATATACTTAATGCCAAAGTTGATATTCCTTGTAAAACGTGTCAAGAGGTTCAGCACATCCAGCCTGAAGGAAATAAATTTTAGATATAAATGAGAGTGTGTAAGTTGTAAAATTTTATGCAGTAATTGGATATGTTCTGTTTAAAGTCACTGTAAATGTACAACAGCAAGGCTTACTACAAGGGGAACTAGAAAGTCATGTAATAAAAAGAGGGAAGACAAAAGAAGGGAGCACAAACTTGGAACATAAATGTCCTTATCTGAATTTATATTTCAGCTACCCAGCTCCCAATTATTAAAAAGGTTTTGGGCTTAATATGAAAGAAGATAACGAATGGGGTTAGTTTTCAGTTTTGATCTAAAACCTCCTTGCTCAGGTTATCAGTGAAAAAGATAAGAAAACAGGATTCAGTCTGATACTTGCTAGCTCAGTGCAAGTAAAATATGAGTTTGTCGCACCCTAGTAAACCAGTAACAGGTTGCACAATCTGATTCTGAGTCCAAGGTCTAAATATTGTTTGTCTATTGAAAACAGAGATAATAAAGTGGCAAGATATCTGCTGTTCTTGGGCTCTGGTCAAGTGGACTCCTCTCGACAGGGTTTTCTATGGAGACTGTGACAGCAGTTGAGATTACAGAAAGAAATCTCAAAGTGGTTGTGAAAGAAAGGGTCTTTTGAAAGATTGGGACTGTCAAGGGAAAAGATCTCACGCGTACAGATGAAAAGTGGATCAAGAAGCAACACACACAGGTCATGAACACACTGTAATTTTAAAAGATGGTAATTGATTTCCAGTAGAAAGAAAAAATATTGAAATTTTAGCCACTGAAAATCAGCACAATAAAGAAGTGACATCTGAAATGGAAGATGAGTGTTAAAACAGCTAAAAGGGAAAAGAACAATTGCTAAGCAAACTTGAAAGTGAATGAGAAGATTGTTAAAGATATTGGAAGCAAGCAAATTTCTGGACAATTCCAGGAATTTGTCAGATCACCAGGAACTGAAGGAACAGTACACATATACAAAAAAATAGGCAGTATTCTTTGAATCTGTTTTAAACCTAGAATATAAGGATGTCATTCACCCACAGATCAGGTTTGCATGGCGTGATCTTGCAGGCTGTTGAGAGGCAAAGAATGTCTTTGGCAACCTCCGGCTTCAGGGGTGAGTCACTGTATCCCTACTTGGGTAAGTTTGAGCAGTATCTGTTTCTCTGAGCTGTGTCAGAGCCACCTGCTCTGCCGGCAAAGCCAGGGTGGTTCTGGCTGTTGCCACCCTCCTCCCCATGACGCAGTTGTAGGATCACAGTGCTGGGAATCACTAAAAAAACCACCCACTGCTCAAGGGAAAGTGCAATCTGCTTGGAAAAAAAAGTACATAGAGCTGTAATAGACCTTTGTTTTCTCACTGTTTGTGTAAGTATGTCAACCGAATACTGTTTATTTCTGTACCAAAAATGCCTCCAGGTCTTTGTCCAAAGAATAACACAATTTCATTGCACTAAAAGGAGTTAGAAGCAGCCAAACTGATGGTGAGTAAACCTACCCAATTATAGACAAAGCTGTATGGTAGTTTCAAAACATTGAACCACTCTGCACAGCCATGCACTGTGATTCACTAATCACCCTCCTTTATACTGTAATCAAAGCTAATATAGCCATCTCAGCTTGTTTTACCCAAGCATATAAAGATTTTTCTTCCAGTTATAACCCCGTTATGCAATAATTTAGCACGATTATTTCTTACATGTATCCCATCATCAGTTATTTCAGTGCAAAAATAACATGAATAGAGTTCCTTCTCAGTATAGTATGAGCCATAACGCAGCTTACCTAACCCTTTTGGGGGACTTACCTGGCTCAGAACACAGTTATTATGTCGCCTTTTTTTTCTCTGAGTAAATTTCTATATATCTATCTCATTAACAGCACCATTTAGACTTTCTTTACATGAAAAACAATCAGTTTCATTAATGTCAGCGGGATTAACAGACCAGGAGTGGCATTATCACTATATAATAAACAAAAAAATTGCCTGTATAAAGGGAATTTTGTAACAGAATATTCACTTTACAAAGTCTGAGGGATGCCATCAGCTCTGTAGGGCAACACAACGGAACAATTCTCTGAGGGTTATTCAGTAAGGGATGACAGGACAAAGCAGAGTTCCAAGGTATCGTAACTCACGTTTCTTTGCTTCACTCATTAGGCACCATTTCTTCACTTAATTTGTTATTCTCTCTAATACTGTCTGAAGTAATCATAAATTAGTGGATAAAACAGAACAATGAAAACCTGGTTATTTCTTATCTAGCAATTATGATTTTACTCCGTGAACTAGTGTATTAATCAGTTTCCTTTCCCCCAGCTACTTTTTATTTCATAATAGTGCTTGTACTGGAAAATGGTTGGGTTCTTAAATTACTTCAGGGTTTTCCTCCCTTTGGAGAGTAGAGTCAGCTATTTATAGACCCTGAGTCTCCCACAGGTTTGAGCATCTACCTCCACGAGGAGGCTGATGTCGTCATCAGATCCAAGTGTAGGGCAGGAGAATATGTAAAATACTGCCTCAAATGTAGGTCCACTTTCACCTGCAATGTAATTATGAACTATTTTTTTAACAACTGTCTGCTGTGAATTTATGATAACTGATGTTCATTTGAGATTAAAAATCAGATTAGTTAATTTGAAGTGCATTGTAGAAAGTCCCCAAAGATTTCAGCTTTATAAGTCACATGTCATGTCTTCCATCAGCAGATATTTATAACCAGAAATTGGCATATATTTCAGTAGTAAATATTGTTATTGAAATAATTAATTCTGACACACTTTCTCCAATATTTTTTTTAGTGATGTACTTAATTTCATTAATTTAGATTGTTTATTGAGATAGCCACAGCAGTCCTAGATAAAGTGCTCTTAAATCCATAGAAAGTTAGAACATCAGTTACGACTTTCTGACCTTCTGTAAACTGGTTTTTCTAATAACTATTGTTCTCCAGTAATGATAGTTAAAGAAAGATAGTGCTGTAAATATAGCATAAATAATTATTCAAATAATGTCTTACAGCTACAGGGCTTCGTGCTGTGATCCTGCTGTAAGGTCAGAAGTTAAGAGTCATTAAAGTCTTCACACAGGATCTACAAGGGTAGCAAATGACGGTATAGGTAATCCAACACAAAACACTAACAGTCTGGTTCCATAAACTTGGTGAACATGAGCACCATCCTGTTATCTCTAGTGTTTAAGATGTGCAAAAAGCATGAGATTGCTTAAACTATTGTGTAGCACGAGAAGTTGTGGGTGTCCCATCCCTGAAAGTGTTTAAGGCCAGGCTAGATGGAGCAACCTGATCTAGAGGAAAGTGACCCCTCCTGTGGCATAGGGTTTGGAACTAAAAGATCTTTGAGGTCCCTCCCAACCCAGGCCATTCTATGATTTTATGCTTCAAAATAGTTACTGAAATTTCATTCCCAAAGTAGCTGCAGTTTGCCTAATTTTAAACACAATGGAATTTTGAGCCTTTAGATAATGACTTCACTACAGACACATGAATAGGGAAAACAGTCTACTAATCTGCTGCAGCATCCTCAGTTCTCCAAAGACCATAGTTAAATGATGATTCATTGCAATCTCAATCATTTTAGGAACGTGTGAGGAACAGCAGTTCTATGGAACAGTGCTTATTTTTATGGTAAGGTGTGTTCATGGCTGCCTCCAAGAATTGATCTGTAAATTAATTACGGAACTTGCTATTCTTAACATATTTGTTAGCGTCTTTTTTTCTTACTGGCTAACAGGAACCACCCATTTGATTGTCTTTTATTTTAAAATAGGACCATTAAAAGTTGGGTAATCAGAAGTAAGGGTTAGGTGCTCAAAAGGATACGATTTTACAGTATAACAGTATACACACATAAACGTACATCTATACATTTGTATCTCTAACAGGAATGGACACGGGTTTCTTTTGAGATTCATTTAATTATAATGCAGACTTCCTAAATACTTACAAGGATGATACAGCCCTTTCAGAGTGCGAAAGGGGAAAAGAGTAGTTTACAGCACAGCTCTGAGCCAGATTGTTGACCTTTTCCCTTTTCAGATCTGGAGATTCCTGTAAGGAAAATTGCATTTACTGAAGAACTTAGTTGCCGGGCTCTAGGACCTATAAGGCTTAGGATGTTTCCCTGTGAAAAACTTGCCTCCCCACCAAATCAGAGATTTTCTTTTTTTAATGCCAGCTATGAAAAAATAGGGCAACTCCTGCCTCATTTACTCAGGAAACATATTTTCCATTGTTTTGCCTGAAAACTGGTTTCAGATAAGTAGTTTATAAAAATGGGTTTTTATTAAAGATGATACTCATTAAGAACAGTCTTTTTCACATACATCACCACTGTGAAGGATAGGAGTAAGCATGTCAAAACCAGGCATGTTTGCATTAAAAGAGGTGGGAAAACATTAGGAGACAGAGGGGTGGTGACATGAGGGAAAAAGAAGAAAGATCTGTGAGGAGTGAAAGAAAAGATGCAGGCCTGAAACACAAAGAAAAGAAGCAGGCTGAGGTGAAAAAGTGAAAGGCAGGCTTGAGGTAAAAGGTGACAGGATCAGAACTTGTAGCCTGGAAATCTATATAAAGGAAGCACAAAGCTACTCATTCTGAAACAAACAGTAAAGTGATCCTTGTCCTCTCAATAGTTACAAAGGAAAGGGGAGACTGCAGAAAGGAAGGAAGGTTCAGCAGACTAATCAGGGAAATGATGACGGAGAATCATATCTCAGAGACATATTTTAATGCATGGTGCTGGATTTTTACTGCTTGCAAAATTGTCTTTTCAGATAACACATATGAATGGAATTCATAGTGTTTCGTTCTTTAATACAAACCATGCTTTCTGCTTTTATCAGCTCCATCCTGCATTTGTTGAGATATTCAGCTCATTTCCCTCTCAACACATTCATTGCAAAGGCTTTTTGGACAGGAAGAGCAGAGAGGAAAGTATTTTAAATGCATGCAACATTAGGGTCTAGTACAGCTCTGAAAATTGTGGACCACCTTTTCAAATAACTTCTCCTTTTGCTGTAGCTTTCTGGAACAGAGATTACTGCAGTGCACTCGCTGGATGGAACATTCCCATCAGTTTGCTGTCTGACTGAGATAGCACTGGCAATATTCACTACCCATTAATAGGAGGCTCGGGCATAACCTTTCAGCCTCATATAAATAGGGTTTAACAAACGAGTGAGATCAAGTCTTTCTTCCCAATAGGGGAAGAAGGTTTAAATTGTAGCCAAAACAGGCTCAATATCATCCACCCTCTTGAATTTTCATTACACTAAGACATCCAAAGGCGATTTCCTTCTCTTAAAGTTCAACAGAAATATCGATCTGCTGTAGAATTACCTTTACACACATGAGTTCACACATACACCTCTTTTTGTAGCAATCATAATTAGCATCTTTTTTGGCTGTTACCTATTTACTGCTCCCTAGTGACACAGGAAATTCTCTCTCTTTGGTATAAAGGAAGCCCTAGGAGAATTAAACCTTCAGCTGTATTAATCTGGGTACTTTGAAGTTGGTATGGAATTCCCCAAGAAGCAATGTCTATCTAGAAGTTCACTGTTTTTCATCACATGCCATACTGAGCATAATGATGATTCTTTCAAAACTTTTTTGTGAAATCATTTTTTTGTTCTCTTTTTACTCTGATTTGAAGGCTGAGCTCCAATACAAAACAAATTTTCTAACGAAGATCATTTTAAAAGCTTGCCAAACATTTCAGTTTGAAAGTGTCAAAACAAAATTTTCTGACCTTAACAGAACGTCTTTTCTTCCTGAAATAAAATTGTCAAATTTGTCAGGTTTCTGTAAAACATTTTACTTGGATGCATTGGCATTTATAATCTCTGATAAAATTTTCTGTCAAAATATTCCCAGCTGGCCATATAATGAGGCAGTAGAGATTTCCACCAATTGAAGACAGGTCTTTTTTGTTCAGATATAGCCATTATAAGAAGAAATATGTGCATACATAATGAAAATGTTCTATGTAGAGCCTTGTTTTTATTACTCTTTGCTATAATTTTCTCCTGTATTAAAAATGAAATATCAGTATGGGAATGTTCTGTTTATACTTGCAAGTAATCAATTTAAGTTACTTTGTAGAAACAATATCAAAAAAACCCCAAACCACTATATTAGCTGAAGAACATTCGTCCGTTCAGGGAGAGCCTTTCTGGAGAAAGTCTTAGTTTTTTTCATTCTTCACAAAAAAAAATGCACATTATTAAACCATGTGCCATGCTGCAAAATAAAAGTACATAGATATTACTGGTATGACCAAAGCAATCTACAAATTCAGTCATGCTGGTGTGAAAATCCTATGAAAAAGTGCTGTTAAAATGAGGGGTTTTTTTTCCTGAATAAAAAACTTCCTTTGGTATATTAAAATCCCACATTTTGGCAGTATTCAAAAGTTATGGCATATCACTTACATGGAAATAAACCCTATAATGACTGTTCCATTAATGCTACCCATGTCATATATTCACTGGCCCTCTGCTGAAAGCATTACACTGAAGTCCCATCTGGTTCTGATGTCAGAGGACTCCAGCAGACACTGGCATTCCTACTCAGTAATCTGTAAAGGTTTTATTTTTGCTACATGAATTTTTAAACTGTGTAGTGAAATTGATGAGCAAACCACAAAGTCATGCCACTGTAAGAGAGAAAATTGCCAAAAGATGACAGAAGGCAGTAGGGAAAAAAGGAAACAGAACTGGGCTGAGGAATTAAAGCCTCTCTCCATATATTTTTTTTTCTAGAAGTCTCAGTGTAATACTAAGTTTAGTGGCCAATTTAGGCTTCAGATTGGATTGGATTTATTGGGAGAGAGGAGTGTAGAAAGGCTGGCATTCCTGAGGCGGTGCAGCGTGATGAGGAGCAGCTGCACCACCCCTCATCCTGAGCTCTGCAGCCTCTTGCCCTGGCCAAATCATGGAAGGGCCAAGATATTTGTGCTGTCCGTCCTCATCCTCAGGACATTATGAGCCATTAATGCAAGCCAACCAGCACTGATTTTACAGCATGCAGACAAAACAAATGAAAATAATTAAAAGCATAATTTGGAAGGATGTTTGTGCAGATCAATGAGAAGTGAAGTTAGCAAGTGCCTATAGTAAAAGTCTGCTAAATGAACTTGTTTGAAAACTCATAAACAGTGTAATTTCTCTAAGAGATCGGAAGGAGTTGTTTAGAGTTCCCAATTCAATTAATAATATGCTGTTTCCAATATTTTGTTCTGGTAGTAGTCTAGTGATATGCTGTTCCCTATTTTCAGTATATATCATCCTGCATCACAATCACTGGATATTATTTGCCCAAAATACTACTTTGCAGACTGTTTTCCAGCTCACGCTTTTTAAGCCTATGTAGCAGGGCAGAGTAGCGAGTTGCTGAAGACGTGGTCAAAACTCCCTCAGCCCCAGCTAATAGCTATCTGGAGATGCCACTGCAACTTGAAGTGCACAGACTGTAACTTCTTTTTTGCCTGCTTGGCAGCGTGATTCACAGCTTCCTCTCATTTGTTCCAGTAAGTCTCTCATTCTTGAAATCCAAAGAGGTTAAAAGGAAACAAGATCTGAAAAGAGCTGAGGGGGCAGGTTATGGTTTGTGGATGTGCACAGCAAGGCTAAGGAGGGGAAAGAAAGCAGTAAAAAGCAAGCATTGAGATCCTGAGAGTTTCGTTTAAAGACAGATCCGTAGGAGGCATAAGTTACATACGTAGATCTGTTCAAGCCAAGACACGATCCCTATTTGTGTTGGGAAGATACCCATACTATAAGTAAATATATGCATTTGCATTACAATATAGAATGATTTTACATCACTTGTAGTGCTGTGAATTTGAAAGTGTCATGAAACACAGAATGAGGTTTCCAGATTTGTAGTAAAATGAAATTAGAAACATTGTCTCTACTGAGAGCAGCCAGCTTGAAGTAGATGGCAACATTGAAATTCATCCCACTTGAGAAATTCATCTCCCTAAAGACAGCTAAATACAATTCTAACTGGTGATATTTTTTTCCACTTTCACCTCATATAATGATTTTTAAAAGCCTGTGTTTTCAATACAGTATTGTTCCAAATCTGAAGGAAGTTTTCAAAATTACTTATTACTTCTTTTCTTTAAGCAGAATTGTGATAGGCATTTAATTTCCTAAGCTTAGATGACATGAGAAAAGAAGAATATCTTAAAACTTCTTCAAGTATTTCTAGCACTGAGAGTGTTTGCTGAATATAGAATATAATTTTCAAATTTAATTTCTTGAACTCATATGTTTTGTAATCTTGAGTTTACTCATTGAAAATTAGATACTCTGAGGTGGAAAAAAATCTCCACACAGAACTTTGCAAACTGGAAATTTTCCTCACTTCTTAGTAAATCCTGTTCTTAAAATTAAGTCGTTCCAACATTAGAGGAATATTTGGGAGGTATAAAATGAATAGAGGCCTCAACTGTGAGGCCTCAAGAACATGAAGACTAAGGCATTGGTTCCATCTATATCTTTGCCTAGAAATCCACACTCAGCTGCTAGGCTGGGGCAACGAATCGGTGGTGACTGAAGTTAATAAGAGGCTCCTTTCTAGTTCAGTGGATAGCAGCTTATTCCTTTATTGCCTGTTGCCCTGTATAGTCACCTTCTGGTGCCATCTCTTTTTCTCCTTTTACAGCAGCTTTGCTTCAAACATAGAGCGAATCAACTCCAGGTTTTTCTTTCTTTTTCTTTTAAAAGCAAGAGGCCTATATGGTGGCTTTCTAGGTTGTTAGTATTTTTAGGGGGGGGGGGAGGGCATGGTTGTGTGTGTATCTGTTGTTCATTGTTTATTTATTTATTTATTTTTATTTTTCCTCCTAAATAATAGTTCTACAGAACAAATTGTCTCTGATTACCTCAACATTCTTAAGTAGCCAGTCCTCACTGACATCCACAGACTCATGTTGAAAAAGTTACTACTTCTATGAAGCTAAGTTCCAATTTATTGATACCTTATCTGAGAGCTGCTAATTGAAAGCAGCTAACTGAAAGTGCCAGCATGTACTGCCCATGTCTAATACCATGTGCAGGTATTAGACAAAAACCACTTACCTGGAAACAGAAAAAGCAAAGTCAATAGATGTTAGTATTTGTTTGGAATGTGTTTTAGCATGTAAACTTCTCTTTTATACATGATGTGTGCATTTTAAATTTAACTTTATGACAGTTTCAGCTGAAACACCTAGTAAATTAAATTTGGGCTGGAGAAAGGTATTGTCTCCTGCCTGCCTCCTTTATCATCGTGGAATCTGCTGGATTTTTCTTCCAACATAGTGCAAATACTCTCAGTACTGTGCTTTCCTTATTGTACAGATATTTTAATTCTAAGAACTAGTGCTATTTGTCATGATAGGAAGGAGCATTATAGCACAATGAATACTCTCATTTCCTCCAATTTTTAATAAAAAGTTTAAGCAGTTAAACTGTGCTGGTGTTCATTAATGACACTGCATACTTTAATGGTGTATTTATTATGCAGCCATACAGGCAGAGTGGAAAAGATGTTCTCAGGATATATTTTAGATTCCAATTTCAAATGTTGTAGGCAAAATGTAAGAAGACCTTATTTTGTATGTAGATGTAGTGCTTGGGGAATTTCCAGATGAACAGCTTCGGAAAACTGAAGGTACCTCTTTTTTCTACATTAAAACATCTTCCAGAACATGGATAAAGAGATACTTGGGCTTTCTGTTAGCAGAACGCAGCTTCATTGGGAGTCATCCTCTGCTGTAGCTCTACCAATCAGTGCACAGAATCAACCCCTGTGCTTCCATCTACGAAATACTGAAGTGGTTGACTTGACAACCATCTTTGATACCCTTGCGATCACCTGCCCTTGAATATTTTGGTAACCATGTCCCCTCATGTACTTTAAGAACAGCAAGCCGGACCTGGTTTGTCCTTGAACTGTCGATAGTTATTATACCAGCTCTCTCAGTTAATGTGGCTCCACTATATTCATCCTCCACATTTTGCATTACTTTGGTCAGCGCTGCAAAAATGAATGCAGGATTAGCCCTGAAAAACAATTTAGTCTTCATGGTGATTTAATTCTAGGCCTTTCTGAGGAAACTTTCCAAAGGTGCCCATGAGAGCTGTTAAATTATTCATCGTGAATAATATTTATTCCAAATAGTTTTTCCTGTTTGAAAAACAGGCCTTGTTTTTGTTCAGGATTATCTGCCAAGTAGCCTAAGGGATAAAGCCTCTGTCCCTGCTTCAGTGACAAGTAGTCCACTCAAGCATTTGCCTGCTCCTCACGGTAACCCATTGCAGGTGATTTCACATGCGCTGCCAGGAAGAGTAGCCAGAGAGAAAGCCAGACTAGCAACAAGCATTTTGGAACAGACACATAGGAATTGGTTAAAGCATGTAATGCACATGCATGTCAATGTTTTACACCATAATTACATTTGTTGGAAATGGTTTTCTTTGTGTTTCAGGGTTTCTAAATTCTGGTAAATAATATGCCACACGTAACAACTGAACTTGCTGTTTCTGTTCATTCAAACTGTCACAATTCATCTGCATTTTTATTCATACAGCTGGAGAGTACACTATGATAGTGACATTTGCTACAAAGACATTTCCCTGCAAGGAGAGCCTGATCCTTTTCCACTGACTATGCTGGTTGCAACTTTCAGGCTGATAACGATTTTCAGTCACTTCCAATCTGGCTAATAAAACTCAACCCAATAATTTAGATGTGAAAGACTATTGCGTGATTATTACAAAATTCCTGAACTCCTGCTGCCTCCTGGGACTATTCAAAAATAGGTGTATTTTTGGTACCATGAAATGATAAATTGCAGAATATTTCTAGAGTTTAAATATTTCTGAGAGAGCAATTCTTCACTCCCTGCTGTTTACAAGGAAAATACTGTCTACAAATAATACATTACATTAACTGTCCTCTTTATCATAAAGCCATGTTGAATACTTGTAACATTTGTAAAAACACACCAACTGATTGCAAGATGAGCGTTATCCTTGAGCAAATTATGAACACATTTATTTCAGTCTTATGCGTTTGAAACTAATTTTCTGGTAATATCAAAAGTGTTCATAGAATTAATTTCCTGTCAGTTCAGCAGTATTCAAGTGAATATTTTATGATTTTGCATTAGCTGTATTTGTCTAGAGTTGTGACATGATCGAGTCATTCTCTGAGGGAAACACATTAATAATTAAACTCTGTCCAATGTGGAGTGCTAAAGATGACAGCATAATTGTACATTTTAGAGACCATTTCACAAGGCAGAGAATGAGAATTGCCCTGCCACCATTTAAATGTCAATTTAGAATTTCCTTCTAAAATTAAAACAGTGTTGCAGAAAACAAAGAGAAAAAAGGAGGGGATAGAAAGACTGAAGGCAAATTTGAATCCTTGTCCCCTTTTTGCATTCCCTTTCTTTTAAAATGTAGTTAAATGTAAATGGAATACCAAGAAGAAAAGGAGAAGGGAGAAGGCAGATAAATGATCAGCTGTAAGATTTTTTTTCTCCCCTTTCTTTTGGCTATATAATGTCATCACAGGTTGTAGTGCTAGAGCTGTTTAGATGATAAATGAAATGTGCATAGATTAGCTCCAGAGAAAACACTGCTACCTGACACTGAAAGCTTTGATTGGTTTCAGCCCTTACATTTGACTCTTTTTTGCCCAGATAACTTCAGCAGTATTTTAAGATTTTAATCTACTTTCTAGTCAAATACCCATGGATAGATCACTATTTTATTTATTATTTATGTTTCCTTTCCAGCTTCTGAAAGTAAGACATTATTGGGCTTTAGCTTTAAAAAATTCCACAATTTCTGTGAGATATATTTTGCAATCACTTGAGCTTCTCCAATGAAAAGTGCCTGTATTGTTATAGAGAGACAGCTGAGCCACATTTACCTATTGTGTATGCAGACCACTTAATGAACATGTGTTCTCAGAAAATGCATAAATTAGAGATATATCAATGTTTGCCTAAGACCCTCTTTTTCCCCCACAGGCCGTGACTGTCAGCATGCCAAAGATCATCTTTTGACTCGAATCCAGGTGATACCTGCCTCCTTTGCTGCGTCTTTAACCGCTTTCTCCCTACAGCTTCATGCAAAGGCTCAAGGGAGAAAATGCAGATGGATGGACCCAAGAAAATACAAAAAATGGCAAGAAGTCTCCTTTCTGTCCCCGTGTTTTACATCCCTGTCATGTTTCCTCCATCTTCCATTTTCCCCTCTCCTACTTCACCTTTACGGAGCTCACTCCCTTTTCTTGCATGTTCCTTTCAGTTGATCCCCTCCTGATAAAACCTTCACTCAGAAAATTGTATCCACTTCTTACCATGTCTGTGTACATTCATTTGTGCTAAACCTTCTCCCTCACCCATATTTTCCATCTTATCCATTTAGATTACAAGCAGCTCAGGAAAAGCATTTACTCCTCTGTCTCTGTATCTCATCTACCACGATTGCTGTTACTTGGCCACTAGCATATGAAACATGATTTATCATAATAATTAATTTCATTTCATTCAACCCACATACTTCTCTGTGGTATAATTCAAGAACTATTTAAGGCAAACAGGAGCTTTTAATGTATACAATCTCTGTGTTTCAAGGGGCATGTTTCCAATTTTTTTTCATACAAATGTGAAAAAGGAGTGTTTGATCTCAACAGTGTGCTGATTTCAACATTTGGTGTTCTTTTCTGAGCCAGTTAAATGCAAAGAAAGCAAGTAGAAGAGAAATTGCTGTGATGCTAAAAGTGATCGATGCCCCATAAACACTGCTTGTTTATGCTCATAGTTGGGATCTCACTAGAAATACAGTTCTCAAGTACGACTTAAGTTTGTATTTACTAAGGATGAATTTCACTGCAAACTTTGAAGTTTCAGTATTATTTTAACATATTTAAGGAGGAGTATAAAAGAACATTCGAGTATGAAATACATGTTAGACAGCCAGTAATTTTTTGCACCTCAATTATTACCTGTACATTTCTAAAGACAGATAATGTTGATGGAATGTTCAGACATGAAATGAAAGAGAATACACTAAAAACATAATAAAAACTATTTCTAGAGCTATATTGTGTGAAACCATGACTGGGCCAAATTATAACAAAGTGAAAGAACACTTTTCTTCATGCTAGATAACTAAGATGCAGTTGCTTTAAACAATATCCATGTCTGTATAAACTAGCAGTTAAATAACATGTAACAAGTGGTTCATTTTTTATTGACATTCGTTTATATTACTTTCCTGCTTCAGTACAGCTGTCTATGCTATGTGAATTCATGCAGCCATTAAACTGCTTTTAAATTCTATAAAACTAACTAAAGCAAGAGAGGCTACATTTGACAGAGGTTATGCCTCATGTAAAAAATACCAGTTTTAACTTTTCTGTGAGCTTATGTCAAGAAAGATCCCCTTACTCTAGTAAAATACTTGACCAGAGAATAAAGCACAACTCATCAGTGTTCACTATGCCTTTCACTATTTTTGAACACACTTTCATCATGTCCCTTGTTCTCTCCACTTTCAACAACTGAATTCTCTCTAGTATTGAGATATTAGAGATTTGGAACAATCAATTGCTTGTGTTTGTTGGATTTTTTTCCAAATATTTAACTTTATATAATATGTTAGAATAGATGAAATTTTTTTCATCTGTCATCCTTTGAAAACTGGGTAAATAAGATCACACAAGATGCTTAGTGGCTCACAGTGTTAGGAAGCTGATAAATTGTTTCATTTTAAATTCTAAGAGTAGCTAATATTAAGGAAGCTGATAGGATTTATCAGATATGATTTTTGCCTTAAAATTTTAAAATACTCTTTGAAAACATTATTTTTAAGGTAATTTGTCTTTGATTTCAATGCACTTATCTGGAAGAGTGTGAAGGCATGATTCCATAGGCTTGTGACATCCAGCACTTAAAATTCTGCCCTTTTTGAGCAAAGAATAGTATTCGCACCCGAGAGACTCTAGTTCACTAGGTCTCTTTGGTCAAGCTGTGGCCCAGTGAGAATACAGAACACTGAAGATGTGTAAACCTAGTTTAATAAATATTTTTAGGTCCTAAGCATTCACTAGTAATAAAAATGTTAATGCTAATGCTTTAACAAAGCCTAATGTTGTGCCTGCACATCCTGGGATAAATGCACTACAAACCCTTTCTCAGCAGTAGAAAGGAAGTTGACCAGACTCTTGGTCTCCTGTTAAGTTCAGCAATTTTTTATTTTAGCCATCAAGAGGTCCACAACAAGCTCCAAAGAGAACTTTGTGAGACAACACAGTGTATTTGTAGCAGCAAATATTTGTAGGTTATCTGTATCTATGAATTTGCAGATTGGAAATAAAACCTCTAGGCAAAAAATGCAGTCTTTCAGAAGAAATGAGAATTGGCACTGTTCTAAGTCCAAGTCAGCTCCAAATATAAAAACATCCCCTACTCAAAATTAGAACAAAGCAACACCATGTCAGAAAATGCCAAATTCCAATGAACAGAGAGCTTCATTTTAGCACTTGCAGTGTCATGCACAGAGAGCTGAGCCAGTAACAGCAGTGTGAATCTCAGCAAGCGGTTTCTGTTTTGTAGTCAGGTTCTTCCCTGCTAACTGCTGTTTATTTCATCCTTGTTTTAAGAGCTGTTGCAATCCAGCAGTCTAGGGAAGAATCCTTCACTTAGTTCATATAAAATAGCTTATTTGCTTGTTCATTATACTATAACCTTAGTAACATAGGTGTTTTTTGATTAGAATAAAATCTTCAAAGATTTTTCCTTACTTAATATTCTACCTTTTGAGCAACTGAAACCTCAATTAAGATGTCATTTTCCCCATTTAATGTCAATGTTGTAGGGTTTTCAGCTCTATTGACACTTCCTTTCTTTTGTTTTTTCTTAGTATACCTTAGATTTTAGTTTGCTGAGCCTTATTCTTGCATTACAATCTGTGTACGTTGCTGATACAGCTCCACCAATAAAATTTGTCCTTGCATTCATAGCTAGAACTTCATCAACGCAGAGGGGGACACTTACTTCTGCTATTATTAGTAACATCTGAGTGAAGATCTCTTCAGAGCCAAAGAAGACAGAATAGCTTCTCTAGACAGTGATTGAAGGCACTCAGGATCCTACTTTTTACCACGCATTGTGTAAGTAACTTAAAGTTCAGTGTCAACAAATTAATGTTCCATTCCCTAAAATTAGAATTTTCTTGTACTAAACTGTTATTATACAAGCACCAGTTTATACTTAGTCTTTTTCCAAAGAGAGTTGATGACCTTTTGACTAAAAAGTATAAAAATTACTATTCTAATTTAAAACAACAGCAACACCCACCCCTCCACCCACCCCTACACACATCCGAAACACTGAAATAAAAATCTTAAGAACCTTCCTCCCCGAAACAGACTAGTTTTGCCTCCTCTGAGTGCATGAAGAAGCCTTACAAAAAAAACCATACTGCTCATCCAAAGCACTGGCTATTTAGAACAAATGTGTCCTGTAGGAATTCATTCTGGATCTCATGTCTCTGCTAATGATGATGATTATGATGAATAACTGGCTTTTGCTGTTGCTTTTTCTGCTGATTCCTCAGTTCTTGATAGAAGTATTGTTGCTACAGTTATTGCTGCTGGTCCAACTGCATAATGTGAGCGGAATCCACAGAGATACAAACAAGCTCCTTAGCAGCCAAGTGAAGAAACCTGTAATTTTACAAAGAGGAAGAAGCAAAATTACCAGTGATCACCAAACAGCGCAGGAGGTATGCCACGGAGAAAATCCCAAACAAGAAATGGAAGTGATTCTGGGTCATGGTGCTTTAAAGAAACTTGGGGCCTTAGGTTTTGGGGGATTGTTTTATTTTTTATTTAAATTAAATGAAATAGCCATGTATTAAAAAAACCCCTCCAAAACCTAACAACAAAGCAATCAAGGCAGGATCTGTGCTTTATTGACATCACTGGTTCAGATGTAGCAGATATTGGTAGCACAAATGGTCACTATCAGAGCCAAGTGGGGACACCACTGCTGGTGTTATCTTCTGGTAAGTGATTCCCAGACATATTTAGATTACAACCCTTTTGTGAAAAGTCAGCTTTTTTTCTCACATGCCGTATAGCACTTAACATGTATGGCTCTCTCTAATGAACAGAGCTACCCTAAAACACCCTGAGAACAAAGTAAATCCAAGATAAACAAGCATATTTTAAAAAGGACAGCAAACATAAGCAAACATTTTTGATCTACGGCCAGTAGCTAAAATCTCCAAGGGCTACAGAAAGATACAAATGGGCTTTCTGATCAGCTTGAGAGCCTAAAAAGATATCAGCTGTTTAATCGAGGACATAGAGTATCTCATTTACAGGCAGCCTAATATCATAAAGATCTAGTGACTGGCAAGATACAGCATGATACTGTCTTCTATTAATTTCTTAATAGTCTTGTCCTGCAGCACAAAAAGCTGCTGTCATTAGTGCAGTTGATATTTTCATAATTTAGGGAACTTATATAGAATTAATGAGCTAATGACACAGAGTTGGAACATTACCGTATTTCTGTAAGTACGTGCAACCAGGTATTTGGCCTTACAAGTGAGGCTCCTAGACCTGTCATAGATCTGAACATAGATCTGCTACTAAATCTTAACAGAAGTAAAGAGGTGGAACATCTTTGGACAAAAGGTATTCTCCTCAGGAGGGCTAATTTTCTCATGCCTGTCTGCAAGGGGTTGGTATCTTTCCACACTCCACTTTCCGAAAACAGAAAAAACTGACTCTTGAAGTTTTGGTAAGTAACAACAAACCTGAAAACTGTGAGAAAAAGACTCGGGGGTGGATTTAGAAATTTAGGACAGTAGAGGGGAAATTATAATTTTTATTTCACAGAAGGACAGAGGGACATTGTTTAGATGTGGAATGAGGGCCAGAACCCTTATACTGCAAAGTTCAAAAATGCAGCCTAAGGTGCATGAAAAGGTCTTATGTACATGGGGTCCTCTAGAATATTCCTGAATGATCAGAAAATGTCTGATTCATTTTCCTTTTGCAATTTACATCCAGATACATGGTGAAAACCAACGATTTTCTCAGAAACACTATGCAAATACCAATTGAACTTGAAATTTTAAGTGGTGAAGCAGAAGGCTCATACCATCAGAGATAAGCAAAGAGGACATTTGGAGACACACTGGCATGATGCAGGGATGTTTTTGACAGACCTTCAAGACAGCAAGCAGATTCAGCCTGTTGCAGCAGTCTGGTGAGTATTTAATGTTAAAGCTTAACAGAACTCATAGAATTAACAGTCAAAATTGCTGATATTTTTAAACTCTTCAAGGATTCCCAATAGCTTTCGTATTTGAATACTGAAGTATTTCAGCTGGTATAAATCAGTTGGTACAAATTAAAGCAAGGAAAGAAACATCTTCTTTAAATAGCAACATAAAGAGAGAATTATAAAGGACTGTGCCTTTTCAGTGTAGTTTTAGACAAAATTTATCCTTAAATGGCTCCATACTTCCCTTGTTTATATATTATGACATGTACTGCTAGACTGGCTTGAAAAGAAGTTCTCATTACTGAGGATAATAATCTTTCTAACACCAACTGAAGTCCGTGGCAATATTCCCATCTTCTTCAGTGGCTTCAGCAGAGAGCCAAACTGAGAAATTATTCCTGAGATCAAACATGCCATTTGCAGCCAGGATATCATGTGACTAAAAGCCTTTTTTGTAGAGTGTTGTTTATTTCAGTTCATTTTATTTTATTATGTCTTTAAACTCTACATTTGATGCAGGACAAGCACTTGAGAGACATTAAGCTTCCCCTATTAAAATGACTTGTTTGTACAGGCAGAGTGAAATTTAGCAACACCAAATGCATGAAAGGATCCTAATGTGTGACAAACAGGCTGCCTGGTCCCCTCTCCTGACCTGGGATGCTCTGACTTCCTCTAAGGGAACTGTTTGCACTGGAGCCCTCCCATGGGCTGGCACGTAAATCTTAAAAATATCTTCGAAGCCCATCTGCTGTAGTGTTTCATTTTTAATGAAAATGGAAGGTGCCAACCATAAGTAGTTTTGATACGCCAAGTCTCTCCCATAATGCCAGCCTGCTACATCTCAGAGGAGTCAATTTAAACACACACATATTTCCAGGACTTGTTCGTAAGTTTAAAATTGACTGTCTTTAGAGATGAAGTAAAAAAACCTCAAAAAGACCAAATAATAGGCTGGTCTGACAATTAAGTTGTCAGTGTAAGATTGTTAGCTTCAATATAGTCTCATGAGTTTTGTTTATTTCTTTTTCCACACATATTTTGTTCAAGATTTGTACTCAGAAATAAATCTCTTTCCGAACAAAATTTGTTATTTCTCTTTTAAGTTGGAGCATGGATTTTTTCCTAAACCAAGTCAAACCCAATAAGGATATCACCAACATAGTGCTAGATATTAATTTTGAATGGATTTATTTTCTTGTGGGGTTTTGCATCTTGCAGATATGTAGTAGGGAATCCAGAATAAAATAACTAGGTATTATCCCAGAAGACATCTAATTTTGTATCATACTTACTTGTCCATGCAAGTTAATTTTTTCTATTCATTTGAGTAACAGCTCCTAAAGAAATCAGGGAAGTTTTTTTTCTATAAAGGTTTTACCCAGACACAGGAAGTAAAATAAAAATATACAGATGCTTGAGAGATTTGTCAACATTAATTCAGAGAGTGTGACAAAAATAATGTTAAGAAAACAGACTTCAGAAAACACCATTTCAAAAACTTGTGGTTTGTTTTCCTCACATTCTAGAGACTGAGAATGGAATTTCTTTAATCGCTTGCCTCAGCGAAGCATTGGAATAATGTGTAGGTAATGTCTCAAATATTTAAATAAAGTTTTAAAATTCCAGAAGTAAAGTAAACCCAGATATTATCGACACATTAGCAAGGTCACAGAATTTACAATTCAATGGAAATAGAGAGGTACTAAAACACTCTGAAACTTGGATTATTTCTTGAATACTGCCACAGGAGCATTAGATATTTACTACACCACCTGGAGTATGATTTTCTATAACCATTTGTATTCCTCCTATAAATCTGAGAAAAGCTCTCTCTACAAATGATTAGGGGATTAACTTTCCTTGTGAGTAGGTTCACATTATGCATGGTCAAAGTCATATCACAGACACACATGGAAGAGAACATTTCAAGGGTTATAATTACATTCACATGTTGGCTAATTGGGCCCTCAGGGGCCTAGTTCCTAATTATAAAAGGGTATGCAGGAAAATATCAGTAAAAAAAGTATGTATAGAATGAGTATGAGATTAAATCAGTTATGCCGGCTGTATAAAAGCCGTAAAACTTGATAGGAAAGGAATGCAGTAACTTGCCAAGTATCTCTGAACCGTAAATGTTTTTTTGATGTCATTATCGGAAGGAGATGGGAGGAGGCTCTGTTGGTTTAGAGGAAGTCTTCAAACATCTATTGTAGCCTCAAGTGGTATTTTTACACAGTCCTAAGAAAATCAAGTAATGATTGAGCCAGATGACAAAGAAATGGAAAAAAAATAAGAGAAACTTTACGGCAACTTTGAGATCAAAAGAAGGTGAAAGTAACCTAGAGAACAGAGGAAGATGGGAGTCTCACACTCACGTATGTCGCAGAGACCTATTAACCAGAAATGAAATGCTCTAAAAACTCTAGATATTCATTAATTAAAATTGCATAAGCTTTAATGACACTGTTTATTAGTTTAGCTAAGGGCAGAATTTTTATCTCCCATAATTGAAAACCGTAGTTTATTACCTTGATTAGACACTAAGTAAAATATACAGGCTTTACTTTTTGCTCCATGTCTCTCAGAGGGAAATGCCTATAAGAATAAATTAAAGAACTTTTATAAGGTTGTAATTTATTTTATTTCCCTTCAAATGGTATCCTTTGCACGTATCTATAAAAGTCTCACTGTTTATAGTAGATGTGTATGTAATATTGCATTACACCTCGTAAGAGAAACTGGCAGGAACCCTGAAGCTGAATAAGAACAAGATTGTCTTTATCTCTTAAACCTGTCATTTTAATTTTCCACTCTAGACTGTGCTGTATAAGTAGCCTGACTTAAGTTCCTGGTGGCTGTTAGACCACATTCTTGCAACATTTTGAATTTAGTACCTAATCAAATTTCTTTCCATATTCTTATCTTGATTTATAGGAACGGGTATATTTGTGAGTATACCCGAAGGAACATAGTATTTTACAGCATTCTAAATGCAAATCCTGTTTTCTTATTTATGCTGCAGCCAGTGCAGCCACACCATTAAAAAGAATTTAAAATTAAAAGCGGAAAAATTGAAATGACAATCCTAGCATTCTACTGTCTTGAACAACCAACCTGAAGCTCCACAAGTTGCGGCAGCATGAAACTGCTGTGAATGAGTCCGGCTTTCAGGCTTCACACGCCCAATCTGATCTTTGTGAAGTTGGAATAAAATGAAATATCACTGGTTCAGATGTAGCAGATAGGGCTAATTTTCTCATGCCTGTCTGCAAGGGGTTGGTATCTTTCCACACTCCACTTTCCGAAATCATATAACACTGTAGTTCTAAATAGTTATAAGACTACTGATTGAGCCAGCCATTGCAGTGAGGGCATGAGGTGGTGAGAAGGGGAGGTGAAAAGCAATTTTTACCTTAGCAAGAAAACGTTTAATTAGTCACATTCCTCCCATTGTACATTAGTAAGTTTTCACACAGAAACATGAATATTGACAGGATATCTGTGGTGACACAGAAATCTACACTACAGCATCCTCTAACCCAGCTGTAAGACTGATGCTGTCAGCCTGGGATTCTGGGATAAAGAACACGTTTGTCATTTAATCAGATGTATACCAAGACAGACTGTTTTGCAGTAATCTTGATAATGTGAGTAGTCTTGCTGTCTTCAGGCTTCTGACCTAACCTGCCTGAGATGACTGGAAGAAGTAAGATCTCAGAGTTATTATTTTATTTTTATGTTTGAGAAACCAACATCCTCTAGTGTGTCTGACTTGACATATTCATCATATTCATAATTGATAGGGACATTTTATAGTCACAAGGTTTCAAATAATTTTTAAAAGCTAAAAGCTCAAGTCTGCCTCCTGAACATAAACCAAGGGAAATCAGTGCTGATGTCAATTTCCTTTCTGAGAACATGGAGATATGAAGGTTGCTGTGCTACATAAAGGAGCAGTTAGGAATATTGTTGAGGTTAAAACTGTTTCCTTTCAAGAGGAAAAGATGTGCTTAAGTAGGATTCTTGATGTATGTTCCAAACACAAAAAAAAGTGAAACAGATTATGTGCTCTCTCCTTGGAAAAAAAAAAGAATCAGAGAATGAGAACTCCAAACTGAAGTAGATTACTTATGACAGCCTGTAGGTTATAACACTGAAACACTTACAAGATAACTAGGTTTAAACAGCAAGGGTGGTAAAACTTCCTTTATTGCTACGAAATGACTAAGGCAGGAAATCTGATGACAATGTTGTTCAGAGCCTTTTTTTGAGTACAGATGCAGTTTCTCGTAAAAGGATTCAGTAGAGCCCTGTTGAGTAAAGTTATAAA